>PVJL010014810.1:0-26605 GCA_004026885.1 Lyroderma lyra
TCTCAGCAGTGGGTACGTGGTGTTCAGGGAAGTGCAACTTGCTGTACATTTGAAAATTTCCATAATAAAATGTTGGAAAATTCAAAAGTTAAATTTACTTTTGACATAGTTATCACGTTTACATGCTTCAAAATTCAGAAGGTACCAAAGGTTAATCAGTATAAATTCTCCTTGTTCCCTGTCCCGGGCACCCGGCTGCCCCCCAAAGGCACCGATGCGCTCAGCTTCTGTACGAGCTTGGAGAGAGACCGTGCGTCTATGCACCAACTCCAGACAGCGGCAGTCCCCCGCTTTGTGTTGTGTCGCCCATTGCACGTCTGACCTCTTTAATCCCCGTATGAACCTGGGGGGAGGGGGCGGCGTAGTAATCTCTCTCTTTTATGGATTAGAAAACCGAAACACAGAGTTGAGTGCATTCGTCTGGGTTCCATGAATAACAAGCAGCAGCATTAGGATTTGAACCTCGTTCTTTCTGACCCCAAATCCCGTGCTATGAGGTGCTCTATTGGGTCCGTGGGATGGGGAGGGAGGGGGTCTTCTAGAGGGTGGCGGGCACGCCCCAGGCCCTGGGGCGCTGCTGAGGCTCCAGCACGGCCTGCTGATTTCCCCCCAGAGTCTTTCTCAGGCGGAGTCTCCTGGGGTGCAAATAGGTTTGTAAGTGTCGCAGTGACTGAGCAGGTATAACCAGAAAGCACGTTTCTCCCCGTCACCCCCCAACCTGCCCCGGGCACTGTGGGGCTCGCTCCCGCCCTGCCCCGGGGGGAAATGGCTCTCTCCCAGGGAATGAAAAGCGCTCTGGTGCTGCTAGCCACCCCAGATCCGTCACTTCAGTAACGAGAGTGTCTAATTTAATCATCAAAACTCCAAATTTATTCTGAGAGAAAGCCTCGCCTCTCCTCTGGCTAGAGCCTGTAGCAGGGCAGATGGGGCCCAGTGTCCCGGGTCCCTACGCTTCACTTCCATCACTTGCCGGGGACGATGGTGACAGGCGGGGACCTCTGACCTCTCTGGCGCTCTCGGGAATGGCTGTTGGCTCTTTCTGGGTTTGGCAGGTGCTTAAGGTGGAGTCTATCAGGAGGGAAACCCTCACTGCGAGGGACTCCCCCCCCCGTTATGTGGGTAACACTTGTCAGAGAGGACCCCAAAGGCTCCTGTCCTGCCCCTGGGCACCCGGGCGTGGCCTTCCCACAGTTTTCTGCTGGAGTCTCCTCACGCCTCCAGGCAGCTGTCAAGGGCAGGGTCTCAGGTGATCTTACGCTGGCTCACACTCTCGTGTGACCACGTCCACAGAAGCATTAGACTTACTATAACTGAGGCCAGGTTCTGCCCTGGCCACTTTGACAGGCAGCGATGCACGGGGCCATAAGTGTCCAGGGGTGTGGGTCAACCCTTCCCACTGGGCCCCTTGGGGCTCCTCAAGCACTCCATGGTGGACTCATCTGCAAAGATGGCCACCACCAACCCCTCCCCCATTGGTACCTGCACGCCACTGATCTCAGCAAGAGGTGGAGCCTCTCCCTCCACGCGTTTGATGGTGGAGATGACCTTGTCACTTACTTTGACCAACTGAAAAGGTAAAAGTGAACTGTGCAAATTCTGGAGCCTGGACATCAAGGTGGTGTAGCTTTCACCTTTGGTCTTTTGGGGTCCAGGCAGTGTACAGACTAGACTAGACTATTCAGTAACCGGAAATTACACAAAGAGAGCGTTGGCCAGACCCCCCCATTCCGGCCACTCCAGCTTTCAGCTGAATGCGGCCTCATGAGGGACCCGCGCTGACATCCCGTGCAGCAGAACTGCTCAGCCAGCCCAGCTGACCCACAGAACCACGAGACCTCCTGCACTGTTGTTCTAAGCCACTAATTCAAAAAGAAGAAAACGGAAATAGGACTTGGTGCGTGGACGAGGTGCTGCTGGAACAAAACCGAAAAGACATGACGTTGGCTTTGGGGTTTGGTGGCAGGTGGAGCTGGAAGGGTGGGAGCTGCAAGACGGGTGGGAACGCTGCTTCTAGAGGCTGTAGAAAGAGGGGTCCCCTTGATGTGGCGGCAGCACTGTCAGCAGCACTGTCACCTCCAGTTATATAGATGGTGGACAATGTCCCTCTGGAACATGTGGATCCCCTAAGGAAGTTTCCAGGCAGAAGTTTGAAGGTGACAACGGGCTTCTTTTAGTGATATGTGGCGAGGGATCTCAGGAGAACGGGGTGTGAAAGAAGGAGCTGTTCAATTTTCAAGTTGGATTTTGAGGAAACAGTAAAAAATTCTCAAAGTAAGAAATAGTCTCAGGGCGAAGGGAACACCCGGAGAGGGGGTGCAGCTCGCAAAACATGGCCTCAGAGAGAATGAAGGCTGTGAGATCTCTGAAAGGGTCACGTTTGTTCTCCATAAGACTCTCAGCTAGACAAAAACACCGTAAGGAAGGCTTTTGTCACACGTCTGCCAGGCTCCAAATGGAAAGGATTCTGTCTTGGAATTCTGTCTTGGGGGGCTGGGAGTGATTCCCAGTAAGATTCAAGGGAAACCCATACAGTTTTTAAGGAAAGCGACTGGTCCAAGTACCATCAGCCTGAACTTAAAGAGACAGAGATGGTTCAAATTGAAAAGACGCCTTGGGGGTCCCCACGTCCTACAATTAGGAAGGATGATGAGAAAATGGGTCTGCTGCAAATAGGAGCCGTTTCTTCTAGAAAAGGAAAGATGACGAGTGGGTGAAGCCAGGAAGCCAGGGGGCAGACCGAGGGTCACGGAGAACGGCGGGCGAGGGAGTTACTCGTGAAGGAGCCTTTCCTGCCTTAGGGGAGGGTCGTGTGGCCAGGTGGGCTTTCAGAGCTGCTGTGGACTGGTGACAGCTCTGCGCTCCCCTCCCTCCCGCTTTGGAATGGGAACATTGTGCCTATCGTGGGTACCTCCTCCCCGTCTCACCAGTGTATGCTCTGTGTGGGGGGGCGGGGGGACAGAAAGCTTGTTTCTCAGTTCACAAGTCTCTGCCTTAAGAGGAAACGACTTGAGGAGCCTCGTCTGGACCTGATGGAGAGAACGAGGTTCTGGACCTCGACCCCACAGTCAAAATGAGATGGACTTTGGAAGTCTTAGGAGGGATGGAGTGTCTCTACATGTAGGATATTTGTGGCCAAAGAGCTGCACTCGGGATGTCATAAATTCTTTGCATCTTCTCCCTTCATCAAGTGGAGTGTCCTGACTCCAGGCTGCACTGTGACTTGCTTTGACCAACAAACACGATTCGTAATGAAGCAGTCACCACATGAGGAAACACGATCACTGGCTGGAGACAGAGGCGCTGGGAAAATGAGGGGCCACAAAGGGTAAGGGAGAACTGAACCAGTCCCCAGCCAACCCAGTCACTCTCTATGGTGTCAGATGTGTTAGCAAAACCACCTTGGATCCACTAGCCCGAGCGGAAGCAACTTAGCCAACACCTCACCGAGCAGAGACAAGCTGTCCTCAGCAAGCCTTGACCAGCTGCAGAATCACGAGCAAATAAACAGCTGGTGTTGTTTCAACACACTAGACGCTGGGCTTAACGTTTATTCAGCAATGGAAAATGGATACAGACACTGGTACCAGAAGTGAGATTCGAACCTGTGCGAATGTTGGATCTGCTGGCGACATGTGCCTGCTGCATTGCTGTGGCCCATTGACTGCTATGCACCTTCTGTTCTCTCTCTTATTTTTTAATGCAAGTGTCCATTGGAGTTATCTTGTCCTCATCTCATTGTATGCTGGGTGTGTGTGGATAGACAGGTGTTGCAAATAAGTGATTCTTTCAGATTTTCAGTCTCTGGACCAGGAAGAGCTGTATCCGAGGACAATATCTGCACCTGGGCCTTGTGCTGGTGTAAGGACGCTGGACTTTGAGTGGCTGCTCTGATTGAATGACACTTTGGGGGTCTTGGCACAGAATGGGTATATTTTTTTCTATTGGAGAATTGTAGACTTTTATGGCCAGAGTTTGGAAGACTGTGGTAGATTATCTTCAGACATGGTGGCCAACAATTCATCTTATCCCTGCGTGGGCATGCCATTCCTCCCACCAGAAGGAGAGATCTATTTCTCCATCCCCTGGACTCCGGGATGTCCTTGTGACTTACTTTGACCAATAACACCAGCAGAAGTTACACTGAGTGAGTTTCAGAGCCCAGGCCCCAAGATACCTAGCTGTTTTCACCTGGGCTTTCTTAGGATCCAGTCACAGAGCTTGACCTAAACCACTGAATGATGAGAGCCCCATGGAGAGGGGCCCAGCCAGCCGCCAGCCTCTCCAGCAATTCCCAGCCAATGTGCCAGATCTGTGGAATCCCACCTTGGGATCCCAGCTCCAATCCCAAGTGACACGACATGGAGCAAAAGAACTCCCCAAGTACACAACCTGAAGAATCATTAGAAATAGTATTTCATTGGAGATTAAGTCTTGACTTGGTGTTTTCCCCACGGTAATAGATCGTTGACACAAACTCCAACAATTACACTTTGGGCTTGGGCTCTTGGCCCTCCAACAACTCCTTCTAAAGAAAATTCTGCAGTCATCAACTTCTTTGTCTCTCTGATTTTAACTCTTTTACAGCTTCCAATGAATGAGAGGCTAGAGTCACAAAATTGTTTTTAACCCCCTTATTTCTGGAAAACCAGCACAAGGCATCTAGTAAAGGGCTTGACAAACTCTAGCCCAAATCCAGCCAACCACCTCTCTTTACTTTTTTTAATGACTCATGAACTATGACCCACAAAGTGCGTACTGCCTGGCCCTTTAAGGAAATTTTTTCTAATCTGGAATCTCACTTTGGTATGGTGAACAGTTGGCACCTCTTGTCTTGGACTCTCAGCTAAAAATTAGGTGGAATTACTTTCATTTTAACATACCGTTTCAGATGTTTGATGACTAGAGCATTCCATGGCCAAATAAGCTTGAGAAATGCACAATGGAAAAACACAAGGTAAATAAGAATCTTAAATTCCAGCCTACTCCCCAAGGGGGCAAGAAGAGGCCTATAACATGCTGTTTTCCTAAGTACGCTGGAACCTTTTCTGCTGGAGCATCCTACGTGATTCAGGTATTGTGTGACACATTTTGGGAACTCCAGTTGTCCGATGCCAAAGGTGGTGGACATTCAGAAAGGTACCCCGGAACCGGCAGAATTCCTGACTCCAGACTTCATTTATCTTCACCTGTTTGCCCTCATTCCTCCCGGACACCATCTGGCTGCCTGCCCATCTGAGCATGAACAGTCTTGTTCATACTAGGCTGTGAGGGACTTACAGCTCTCTAGTGGCGGTAAGGTGGGCGACTGGGGATTTCGTTTTTGAAAGATGATAGGAAAGGACACAGTCACATCTGGTGATGTTCACTTTCTCTCTCTCTCTCTTTATTATTTTTTTTTTGTCACCATCAAAGTTGTGATTTGTCACTCAGCAGCCCTTCTGAGTGACAAACCGTTCTATGGTTTTGCTGGAGTTACTTCTGAGCAGATTTCTTTATGATCAGAAGGAATATTTCATGCCAGGAGGAAATGAATCTGTTCAGAGTGGCTGCTTATCCCCCTGACAGGACAGGCTCCCCACTGAGGGAGGTCTGAGCTTGCAGCACCTCTCTTTGATTACATTAAAAGGGCGCCTGCAATGCTGAACCATCATTTCAGCTCCTCTGAGCTTTTATCTCATGTTTGCCATCACCCTAGTAACCCACAGTGGAAGAATTAACTGACAGTGGAAATGGCAGAGAATGCTCTTTTCTCTTTGCAAAGCTAATTTTGGTTTGGGCAAAGATTTATGCAGGGAGATTAAAGAATATCTTAAAAGAAGACTTGGTTGTGTTTATTTTTGAATTGACTGTCAAATTGCATTCACACATTTGACATTTGCAGATGCTCCAACAGTAGGACCTAGACACATAAAGCTTTGATGATTTCTTCCCAAAAGGCAATATTTCCTCTGATCAGCATAAACTTTCTACTTCCGATGCATTGGAACACTGTGAATGACTAGGAGGCATTTTTAGTAATATACTCTGCTCTGCATGGTCAGTGAAAGTCAAATTGAGTGAGGCCTGGCTGTGGCTACACATGTGCCGAGTTTAGTGGACCAGGTCAGGGGACCCCGACCCCTGGGACATGGATGGGTAACAGTCTGGGCTGCACAGCAGGAGGTGGGTGGCGGGCAGGCAAGCAAAGCTTCATCTGTGTTTACAGTTGCTCCCCTTCACTCTCATTACCACCTGAGCTCCGCCTCCTGAGCGGAGGTCTGAGCTCAGCAGTGGCATTAGATTCTCATAGGAGCGGGAACCCTGTTGTGAACTGTGCATGCGAGGGATCTAGGTTGCACGCTCCTTATGAGAAAATCGAGTGGCTGGTGACCTGAGGCGGAGCTGAGGCGGTGATGCTAGCGCTGGGGAGCGGCTGCAAATACAGATTAGCATAGCAGAGAGGTTTTTGACTGCACAGAGACCATAAACAATCACTTGCTTGCAGACTCATATCAAAACCCTGTCAGTGAGTGGCAAGAGACAACCAAGCTGCATGTGGCACTTGAATCATCCTGAAACCACCCTCCTCTACCCCTCACTCCCGTCCATAGAAAAACTTTTGTCCACAAAACCACTCCCTGGTGTCAAAAAGGTTGGGGACCGCTGGTCTAGGTGGAACTGAATGGTAGAATTGGGGGTTTAACAATGATGGGGATGATACTTGGGCCTCAGGGCCAACACTCTGCAGAATTGGATGGTGGGACCTATTCATATGGAGCAGAGTGCGTGTGTGCGTGTGTGCGCACGCGCAAGTGTGTGTGTGTGTGTGTGTGTGTGCGTGTGTGTGTGTGTGTGTGAGATTTGTGTCAAATCAGCAGACTGTGGTTGGGCTCCTCCTGGGGCCATCCTGTCTCAGGTCTCACCTGCCGGGTGCTTGGAGTGGGAGCCGGGAGGGAGCTGCGTGCCTCCAGGCCTCGCTGTCCCCAGATGTGCCATGGTGCTCTGTCACTGCTCCTCTCGCCAGCCTCATCAGCTGGCGCCAGGCTGCACATTGGCTCAGCTCTGGGTGCCCCGGCCAGTTTAACTCACACAGCAAGGGTCAGCCCGTGTCACTCCTGCCCTGTCCTTAAGACCCAGCTGAGCAGCGAGAGCTTGGCACTGGGACATGGCCACAGCTGGGCCCACGTGTAGAGCTTGTTGGGCCCAAGTCCCCAGGTGTGATGGAGGGGCTTCCTCCCTCCAGGTGAGAGGAGGCAGGTTTGGGCCAGGTAGATCTTGCTGCATGCGATGCTGGGCCCGGAGCAGGGAGGTCCTTGAACACATCTCCACGCTGGGCCAGTAGCAGTGGTAGGTGCCTGTACCACTGCCACGAGAGCTGGCTTGGAGCCACCACCCTGGCCTCCTTAGATGAAATCCACGTCTGGCCTTGCCTGCGTGTTTGCTGTGACAGCAGGGAAGTGCAACCCAACCCGGTCACGACCTTACTCCCAAGTCTCAACGCCCCCGTGACTCCTCGTCACACGTGGCAGGGATTCCCAGTTCTTTCCCACGGCCCACACCTACGGGCTCTGGGTGCTCCGCTCGCCCTCTCTCCGCCTCACATCTCACCCGGCTCTTCCTGCTTTACCGAAAGCTCCGGGGGCCCTGATAGCACTGCTGGTCCCCTGACACCCCATGAATATTCTCACCTCAAGGCCTTGACCTTGGCTCTCCCCTCCTCCCAATACCCTATGCTTGTGGCTCTCCAGTGCTTCCTCCGGGTCTCTGCACAAACGTTGCGTACGGGAGAGACCGTCCCTGGCCACCACGTCTGCGGTGGCATCCAGCCTTCCTCTCCACCTCTCTCTTTACTTGTTTTACTGTCTTCAAGCTTCTTCCGCCATTTATCTCCCTGTCCTAGGAGGAAAACGTCGGAAGTGCGCCCACCCCCCGGCCAGGCCTGGTGAAGGGACCCACTCGGTATTTGTTGAATGGATGGGTGAATCCTGGGGACGGTGGCAGCAGCTCAGTGTAAGCGGGGTCCTGGTGGTGGGACAGTGGCCTCTCTGAGGGAAGGGAGGCACCCGAGGGACAGGGAGCGTTTGCCCCCCAGCCCTCAGGACACATGGGCGTGGCCGCTCCCACCGCTGCTCACCACCGAGGCGCATCTGATACACTGTGTCCGCAACTCCAAAGTGTAATGTAGCTGACGTCTTGGCTGCGAGCAAGAGCTGGTGAATTTAGCTGGAGGATTAAGGAACATGTAAGATGCACAGCCCCTTAAAAGGAGCTGCCATCAGGAGAGAAGCAAAATGGCGGCATCCTGCAGCCGGCTGTGACCGCAGACGACAGCTCTCCCTCAGCCGCCGCGTTTACTGTCTCTCCTGTGGGGGCAGCCTCGCCCCTGGGGGAGGTGGCGGGCGGCACAGGAATAGGGTCCGTCATTGAGTCATACGGCAGTCCAGAGCAACACCTGCAACCCGCCAGCTGGCTCTAAAGCCACAAGGCTGCCCGGAAGCCGTAAATAAGTAGATCGACAAATGTGACTGTAGGACGATACAAAATTTCTGCGAGGCAAGGAATGCCATCGACCACATCAGAAGCAAACAGCAACATGGGCAGAAAAATGTCTGCAACGCACACACTAGGAAAGGGGCCAGTTGGCTCTGGTTTGCGGGGAGCCCGTGGTCAATGAGAAAACGATGAGGAATCCAGCGGAAGAAAAGGCCCAGGACAGAAAGAAGATAACAGGTAAAGAGACGCAGTGGACGTACAAAAATCTGCTCCGCCCCGCGACCACCAGGGCAGCACAAAGCCAAGTGAAACGCTGTTTTCACCTGTCAGATGAGCAAAACTTTTAAAGTATGACCGTGTCCAGTGATGGCAGTGAGGAGAGGAGGTTAAATGTGGCGATCTCTGAGCAACTTAACAAGGCACAAGCCCTTTGAAATTCCACCACTCGGGAGTTACCCTGTGGATTCTTAGGGTTATTCTCCCAAGGGAGTGTTTATTTCTGAAGAGTTGGGTACTAGCAAAAGTAAATCATAAATCATTTAACTTTCCATCAATGGGAGATAGCCATGAATTAGCCACATAATGAAACATATTGTGGAGTTTGTGGGTTTTTTTTACCATGTACATAATTTATTTTTACAAAAAAATGTTAATGGGGATAATCTGGGTCTTAAGGTGATTCACCCATTTTTATTTTCTGACTTAAAAAACAACCTAATTACAGTAGACTCTTCATTAACCAGAACTCAAACAACCAGCACCCAAAGACATAATACTACATTTATCAGGCCTGGGAGCCGGTGAACGGAGAGTCCACTCGCGTTTATCCAGCGTCTACCAATCCCACGGGTGCCGGTTAACTGAGAGTTTACTGTACATGTAATACAAAACAACACGGCAAGATCTGTGGCTGGATTTGGCAAGCCAAGTTCCAGATGCATGGCCTGCAGTCGGCATCTGACTGGCTTTGCCACGTGTTAGAATGTGGGATGACCTTGGGTAAGTCATTTCATTTCTTGGACCTGAATGTTTTCATTTGTACAAATGGGAGGAACACTTCCTGTTTTGTATCGTGACTTTGGGCAAGTGATGTTACTTCTCTGGGCCTCAGGTTCTTTATCCATGAAGTATAGATGACAATATTACTTACTTTACAGGATTGTTGTGAAGAATAAATAAAATAATGCATGTGAAGCATTTAACCCAGCATCTAAGTAGGAGGGGACCAGTCAATGGTGATAATGATGATGATGATGGTGATGGGAATGATGATGATGGGGATGATGATGGTGATGGCAATGATAATGATGACAATGATGATGATGATGATGGTGGTGATGATGCTGATGACAGTGATGATGATGGTGATGATGGTGTTGACGATGATGATGATGGTGGTGATGATGATGGTGATGATGAGGGTGATGTTGAGGGTGATGGAGATGATGATGGTGATGGTGATGATGATGATGATGGTGATGAGGATGATGATCATGATTTTGATGAGAATGATGACAGAGGGAGAGGAGAAAAGGAAGGACTAGGAGCAGAGGTCTTTCATGAGGCAAAAGAAAAAGAAGAGAATAAAGGAAGGCCCACCTGCAGGCTACTCTGTGCCAAGCACTTGGCATTCCTCAGCTCATGCAGTTGTTACCATTATGTCATGGTATGTCATTATGTCATGAGGTCTACACAGAAGGCAATCCCTCACTTGTATTTTATGACTAAGAAAAAGAGGTAAAAATTGTGACTCCTCTGAGGTCAACCAGCAGGCAGTGGTAGAGCCAGCATCTGCCTTGTAATTTTTTTCTTAAAGAAGAGCCACCATTTGAACACTCAATCCTGAAGATTTTCTTGGTTCCCAGCCTCCGCATAGGCCCAGCACAGTGCTTGACACACAGCAGATGACCAATAAATGTCAGCTATTTATTTAGTTCTGAAAGTTTCTATCCCTCTAAATTATGCTCTGGGAGTTGCTCCAAGGCCTGTGGCTCATGGCTTTGTGAGTCTCCTGTGGGGAAGATGGTCTTTCTTCCTGAGTGTGCTGGCTATTAAGCTATCATCTTAGCTCCAAACTCACCCAGAGTGGAAGTTAGGGGACATAGGAATCTAGAGGCAGTGCTTTTTAAAGGGGCTGCTGTAGAAGCACCTCAATATTTGAACAATGGTGCAGCTGGGCCTGCTTCCCCGTCCCTGGCCCTGTGCCCTCCCCCACCCCCAGTGTCCCTAGGCCTTGTTTGTTGCTCCAGCAGCCACCTCCAGTCCATCATTATTTGTAGGCTTTTAATTTGGAGACCACATAGGGTTCAGGTGGCTGCTTTTTGCCCCTTTCAGAGTTTGTCCACAGGGCTTGAAAGCCTTCCTCCCCACAAGGCACTGTGGACACCCATCTGGCCTGGTTCTTTGCCTAAAGGTCTGTGTACTCCCACCCCCCCCCACCCCCACCCCTACTCAGGATGGGGATGGGGAGCTTCCAGCCTGCTCTCATCTCTTCCCAGCACAAGGCTGATCAGACATCCCATTTTAAATGGGACAGAAAACAAAGGTACTGTCCCATTTCAGACAGTACTATGGTCAGCCTGCTGATACCTTGCATTTAGCCCAGTGAGACGAGGCTGACCACACGTACCACTGAAATAAAACAGGACCGTTGTTTTCTGTCCCGTTTAAAACGGGACATCTGGTCAGCCCACCCAGCACACACTAAACAAACAGCACAGATGGCACACACGGTAATGGTTCACCACCTTCATCCAAACAGGTTCGCAAATTGGATTAGCCTTTGAGATGACAGTTTAGTAACCATGGTAAAAAATGAGGAGTGTGATCCCTCAGGTGGCAGGTGGTGAGAACTGAGAGCTCTTGGGCTGATGGGAGCCCATAACCTTGCACAGTGTACCCAGCCTCTGCAGGCCATTGGGTCCCCCCCACCCCAGTCACGAAGGATGCCATCCCCTATGTGTGAGTTGCTTCGTGCTCCCCACAGTGCCCCATGGGTTAGCTTACTGAATGCCTGTGGGGTCCATCGGGAAACCATCTTTGCATTTGTGGCAAAGAAATGTCTGCAAGGGAAGCAGCGGGAAATGGCTGAGGCCAGCTCTGTGTGACGCAGGCTGCCCTATGACGATGTGAACTGTGTCACATCGGCAGTTTGGAGTCTCAGTTTCCTTGTGTCTGAATGGGGGCCGCTGTGGCCAGCAATGCTGAAGGAGCCAGGAAAAGCACCTGGCCAGCCCATGGTTGTCCACCAGGTGGCGCTCTGGGCCCGGGCCATGGAACTCAAGTCGCAGCTCCAGGACTTCAGGCAGTTCTTTCCTCTGTCCTGGCTGGTTTCCTCACCTACGAAGCAAGAGCAATACATGAAGAGAAGAAAAAAGAACACCCATTGCCAGTTAAAAAGAGAGAAACGCCTCTGTGCTTCATCCCTGGAGGAGGATGCCTTCCGATCAGTTTGTGTGCTGTTGTAAGAAGGGGAGGCCGCCTGAGCACTGGACGGAGACGTTTGCACGCACAGCGAGTATCCGAGCACTTTGTGAAAAGCAGTGAAGTTGGGTTCTCTTTCCTGCTGAGCACTCGTTGTCCTTACAGAAAACAAAACAAAACAAAACAAAACATCACATTGCATAATCCCACAAGGACAAAGGGAACAGAAAGGGGCATTGGCTGATGGCAGAGTGAACCCACTTTGGAAGAGGGCACAATAAACCAGAAACTTCGAGGGGGGGTCCATTAGGAAGGAAATAAGTGGTCCAGGGCTGAGGAGGAGCAGGTGGAGCCTCCTGCAGGAAGGTTAGTCCCTGGAGAGAGTTGAGGGGACGTTCTCAGGACACCCAAGCCACCAGCATGACAGAGGACAGGGACCAGACACAGGACTGAAAACGGGGTATCGACTGGAAGTCTGCGTTCTGAATGGTCAAAAGAGCCCCCTGAGCCTCCCGTCCCCAACCCACGCTGGCCTGTTTGTGCATGTCAAGCACAGGTCAGCTGCCGGACACGGGAGCGGCAAAGTCACTGCGGAAAAGGGCGCATGCGTGTTACCGTTAGCAACTCAGCTGCCTCCCTGCCCCCGCACCCAGATGGACATCTGTCCCTCCACAAGCCCTGGGTCACACTAGCAGACTCCCAATCATTAGACACGAGGAAAGCCTTCAGTGTGAAACAGAAACACCAAACTAAAAAGGTAAAAAGACAGACCTGGAGGAAACAGTGTCCTTCCAGATTGAAAGAATGAGTCACTTGGATTAGGAGGACCCCAGTCAAACCCACGTGAGGGCTGGGGTGGGATGCACTGGAGGCAGCACTGGAGCCCCTGGAAGGCAGTCTCAGGGCCCCGGGGGGTGGGGGCAGATTGCCAAAGAATGAGGCAATGGAAGGGCAGTTACAGAGTTTGCAGGACCTCCTATTGCAAAAATGCCGCTTCCTGGGTGTGTGGTTCCAGGGTGGTGGGGCACGCTGGGCCGTTACTGCCCTTGGTGGCCTGAGAGTGACGAAGCTCTTCCCTTGTACAGAAGACAGAGGCCGCGGGAGGAGGAGATGCATGTTCTTGGTCACCAAGGTCCAGCCTGGCCCGGGGAGGGCGGTGTGCCGGCGACTGGAGCCCCCTGCCCCCACCATGCCCTCCTTCCTCACGTCCTCCCTTCAGCTGCCCCTCCATCCCCCTCCTCGTCGGTCCTATTTTGGACACTGGAGGTTCATAGATGAACACGACATGGTCCTTGACCCAAATGTGCCCATGCCACATAATCCTTAGCAGAAAGAGGTGGAAAATTCTAGGTGCTCTGAGAGAGGCTGGCAGACACTCTGAGACCCCTAAACCATAAAAGCGAGAGAGAGAGGCTGCCCCAGCCTTCAAGGAAAGTCTGTGACCAGCTTTGAATCCTAGGCGATGCAGAGAATCAAAAGCATAAGGAAAAGCCATTGAATCGTGGAGCGGGGGGCGGTGGGGAGAATGCCTGGAGAGGGGCCACCTGCTCTACAGCCAGCTCGTCCAACCCTGCGGCCCAGGACAGCTTTGCACGCGGCCCAACACAAATACACGCACTTTCTTAAAACATTATGTGATTTCTTTTGGGTGACTTTTTATTTTATTTTAGCTCATCAGGTATTGTTATTGTTAGTGTATTGTATGTGTGGCCCAAGACAGTTCTTCCAGTGTGGCCCAGGGAAGCCAAATGGTTGGACACCGCTGCTCTGCAGGATAAAGCATGAGCAGGGATGGGGGAAGATACGCCCCAGGGCCTGGGGTTGAGCGTGAAGGCAGAGGAGAGGGGCTCACAGGAAGGGGAGGTTGGTGTTCCTGTTAGATAACCCTTGCAGGAGGCACTGACTCGTGCACAGAGCCCCGTGCTGGACAGCCAGAAGCCACAGCTTTTCTGCTGGTTGTATTCCCCCTCCTTTAGCGCTTTGAAGAAAGTCTACCAGGTCCAGGTTGTGCAAACTGCAGCCAGACAAGGCCTCCTTTGCCGGGGCAGAGTTTTACAGGTGGTGGCTTTGTAGTAGCACCAAGAAACGGAGGCAGAGCCCCAGAGGGAAGGTGACCTTTAGGCGGGGGTAAGGTCAAGCGTTTGGGCAACTGCTCTGCCTCATATCTAAGGATTCACCTTCCTGAGCTCATCTCAGCATTTTTTTACCCAGAGTCTCTGTGAACTGTGACCAGAAAGCTTGGTTCTTAGCTCTGCTGCAGGGGTCTGCAAACTATGGTCTGCTGCCTGTATTTGTAAATAAAGTTTTATTGGGCAACGGCCACCCCCGTTCAATGATTTACTGCTTATGGCTGTTTTCCTGCTCCGACGGCAGAATCCAGTGGTTGTGACTGAAATCAATGCCATGTAAAACTTAAAATATTGACCATCTGGTCCTTTACAGGAAGCATTTGCCAACCCCAGCTCCAGTGCATGACATAGGACAGTTTCAGCTGCTGTAACAAAGGTCAAAATACCAGTGGCTTGAACACAATAGAGATTTCTTTCTTTCTAATGAACCGTCTGTATGTCAGCTGTCCGGGGTTGGGTCAGAGACACAAACTCTCTCCACTGTGTTGCTCAAATGTCCTCCTTCCCCAGTGTCTCCAGCCAGCAGGAGGGGTGAAGGGATGGGGAGCACGCACTTTCTCCCCCTTCCAGGGCACAGCCAGGAAGTCATGCCCACAGCTTCCCCTCCCACCCCCATTGGCCAGCACTTGGGCACATGCGGCCACAAGGTGCACTGGGAAATGTTACCTTTAGCTGGGTTGCCACGAGGCCAGCCACAGCTTAAGGGACTTCACCACCAAAGGAAGAAGGGGAACCTGGATTTGGGGGTTTGGGGGGGATTGTAGTAGTCCCTAGTCAAGAAGAACAAAAGCACAGAGTGAGGAAGGGAGGAGTTTGCCTTCCCTGTAGGGCATGGGCGTAAAATTTGTAACAAGCCCACACTGCGCAGGTTCAGCAACTAATATAACACGCCTCCTCCTCCCGCTTCCTCCCTCCAATATCGATTGAGCCCTTAACAACATCAGGCGCCAGCTGGGTGCTCTTCCCAAATGAAACAACTGATGGTCAGAGGGGTTGGAGGCGTCATCCACGGGCCCATCTTTCTGCCTCCAGCACGAGGCTCCTCCTGCCTGATCATCCTGATTTCCCCCCAGACATTCTAGCCGGGAGCTAGACTGGGGGGCCTTCCGGGCTGACTGGGGGTGGGGAAAACAGAGAGCACACATGTTATTTTAGCACTGACATATATCCATGCATTAGAGTACTACAGCAATAAAAAGAATAAATTACTGATGTACACATCAACACTTATGTGAAAACAGCTCACACGCTCTGATTCCATTTGTATGAGATTTCAGAAATGACAGAACAGAATGATACAAAGCACCTGCGTGATTGCCAGGGCCTGGGGCGGGGAATGCAGGAGAGCGGGGGTTGCAAAAGGGCACGAGGGAATTTGTGGGGATAATGGAAATATCCTACATCATGATGTGGTGGATACGTAATTGTCAAACCCCATGGAATTGCATGCTTTAAGTTGGTGAGTGTTATTGTATGGAAATTAGACCTTGATGGAGCTGATTTTTAAAAACTGAGTTTGAATGCTGTTAGAAGTGGGGCACTTAGTCTTCTGACTTACAGGGCCACCTCCTGTGAAGCCCCTTCCAAGCAGCAGAGTGATCTTTTAAAAACACTAATCAGATTACATCACTCCTTATTTAAACACGCTGATGGATTCTCTTTCCGCTTTGAATGACAGCCAGAGGATTACTGTGGCTTACAAGTCCCTCTGCCCTGCTTGCTGACCCCAACACTCACAGGGACTGGAAAGAGTACAAATGGAGGCCCATGAACGTGTCTAAATATGCAAAGCTATAGACAGAGCCAACAAACCGCTAATAGGACGAGCTCTATCCTCTTGCCTCAGCATGCATGCCTTCCTGACGAGCTGGAAGGCCAGGTTCAATTTTAGAATTCTTGGAGTCCTTGCAGTGCTGTGCCAGAAGGTGATGGCACAGAGAGGCAGACCCTAAGCCACAGCCTATCCCGCCCTTGCCTTTCCACCCCAGCTCCATCTGAAACTGTGAGGATACCTGTTAGGCCCCTGGGGACATTGGTATTTGCAACTTCCTGGGGCTGAGACAGTACCAGGCACTGAATCAGGAAAACTGTATTAACACATATCTCCTGATTTCTCCCTGAATTATAGTTTTTCTGTATGCATGTGTATATGTGTGCATGTGTGTACATGTGTGCATGAATGCATGTGTTCATCTGTGTGCATGGCTTTGCATGCACATGCATGCATGCATTCATGTGTTATGTGGTACATGTATGTGTTATGTGATGCATGTTTGTGTACATGATCATGCACACATACATTTGTGTATATGCATATGCATGCATACATTCCTGTGCACATCTGTAAATGTGTATGTGTACATGCTTCATGCATGTGCCTGTGTATGCATGCCTGCTTATATGCAAGTACATGCAAGCATTCATATGCATGTGTGCACGCATGTATATTCATGTCTGTGTATATGCATATGTGTATGCACACATTCCTGCGTGTTTATTTGTGTCCTGCATGTTTATTTATTTGGAGCATGACTGCCTTGAGGGGAGCAGCTGTGCCAGATCCATCCCTGTATCTTTTATTCCTGAGCAGAGTGGATGCTAAGTGAATGCTTGTGGAATGAATAAATGAATGAATGCAGGCCGGTATAGCACAGGTGTTAGCCTGGTGTGTTTTGGAGTCAGCCAAATTTGAGGTCAAAATCTTACTCTGCTGTTCACTCACTAAGTCATTTTGGTTCTGTCTCCTAACCCCGCAGGGCCCCCACTTCCTCATCTCCAGGGATAAAAATGTGACCTATTTTATAGGGCTGGTGTGGGAAGTAGCAGTAATCAGAGCCAAAATGTACTGCGCAAGACTTCGGGCCAGGCCCTGGTCTTCAGACTTTGCAAATGCTAACTCATACACTCCTGCAATTTTATGGTTAAACAGTAGACTCAGTGCATCTTGGCTGTTACCACACTAATGGTCAATGGAGAGGAGATTCAGGATTCTTAGTATCTGGGAGCATTTTGGTCAGATTCGGTCCGATCAGAGGATCAGAGTCTGATTGATGAGGCCGTCTGGGGAGGGCAGTGCGATCCAGAGGCAGCCGTCTGCCAAGCTGGCTTACAATCTGACCTTTGGACTGGTCCTTTTATTGACGCAATGACGTTTTTCCCTCTAGGTGGCGCTGCAGCGTGACACCCGGGCTGTTGAGTCGTGGCGCCCCCTCGTGGCCTGTTCCCGTCAACACTTTGATTAAGAGCAGAGGCGTGTTTTCACAGTCAAGCGCCCTTGGAGTGGACGGCAAATACGTGAGAAAACTCAGAATTCAGTGTGAGAAGTTTCAGGACACGGAGGAACCAGGTGTTCAGGAGGAGATAAAACCAAGAAGGGACCAAATCATACCAAGGAAATTATCATCATCAATAATAACAGTAATATCTATGGTGTACTGACCGCCTTCTATATGCCACACGTGGTCCTAAGCACTTGGCAGTCATCATCTGATTGCGCACACACCCCTAGAAGGTATGCATCACAAGGCAATGACTTCCATTTGGAGCCAGGCACACAGTAGGTGTCTGGCACATAGTAGGTGCTCAATATATTTTGAACCAATGAATAAGACAGTAATCCTGTGAAGCCGATATGATCATTTCCACGTAGAAAATGAACAAGGAAACTGGTGGTCGGAGAGGATACACAAGCTAGCACATGCCGGAGCCCTGAGTTAGCACATGCCGGAGCCAGGCCCCTGAGTTCCAGGCCCGCTCTGCTCGGGGCTGGCACGTCCCAGAGGAGGGCGGGGCCCTCTGCCTTCAGGGAGCTTGCTGTCTACCTGGCTTTCAAATGCTGCTCCGGGCAGGCCTGCCAGGGGTGGCTATTTCTGGCTCAGGGAGGCTGTCCAGTGAAGCTCCCCTCATAAATTACGCAGGGAGACACATGTGGGTCAGGAATGGGGAGTTCAGTGTGCAAGGGATCTTCCTGAATCTTGCACATCTAATCTGGGCTTTTCCTTCTCTTCCCTAGGAGAGTCGCTGACTCAGGCAGCGGCATTTGCTGAGCTCTCACAGTGCGCTCCCCGGGCATCTTCTGGTCCTGCAGGGGGTACGCACCTCCTCCTGTCGGTCACTGTGCTCTATTTCCTGCTGCTGGGGCTCTTGGCCTGACCACTGGCTCCTTGGAGGCGGGTTTCCTCATCGCTAAACTGAGGGCTGTGTGGCCCTGCACCCGAACCAGCACTTGGTGACTTTTCCATCCAGGCTTTATGCATGGGCGGAGCCTATGGAAGCCCTTCCCCCAGAAGTGGCCTTGCATGGACGTTAGGAAGCTTTCATAATGCCGCAATGCCCAGTCTTGGAACGGGCCCTGGGGTTTGTTTTTGAGTTCTTGAGTGTTTTTTTTTTTTTCAGCCTTCCATCTTCTGTCAGTGTCAGCATGTCACCTCACTGTCATCTGCTTCGGACTGCCTCCAGCAGTTTTCCTCCCCCCAGCTCGCTGCTTAAAATCTCTGGGTTGCCGGGTCTGGTGTGCTCTCAAAGCAACCTGGCAAGAAGGGAGGACCGGACGTGCTTCCCTGGGAAAACCATACGCACGCTTTAGTGCCTGGACGGGGCTGCCCATGTGGACTGTTCTGTGACTGCTGGTTGCTCACAAGCTGGGGAGATTGCGGCTCTGTCCTCCATACGCGAGAGGACACGCCAGACATTTCTTGGCCCACCCGGAAATCTCAGTAATTACTGCTTAATGGAATGGGTGAAGAGTTTGGCTCCTCTTCCAGGCTATTCCTCTGCCTCCCGCTCCCCGCCCTCCCCCCACCCCAGCCTCGGCAGGAGACCAGTGGGGGGCTGGGAGGAGAAGACACCCCACAGAGGCAGGACAGGGGCCCATTGCTGACAGAGCGTCTGGCCCCAAATTACAGTGTCTCAGAGCTGGGGAATAAAATGAGCGCAGAGTTCTGTGCGTGAGGAACTAGAGAAACACCCACGTCCAGCAGGACTGTGGCAGGGACACAGGGAAGGGAGGGAAGGGGCGGGAAGAGCTGGCCCACCGCAGGCCCCGGGCCCTTCCCTGGGCGACCTGGTCCCCACGCTACAGAGGCGGCTGAGTCAGGGCCACGGGAGGCTTCTTGGGGTCGAGGGGGCGGGATGGGAAGGCAAGGCCTGGAGAAATCTGGGAAGTTGAACTTGAAGGCTTGCCCACCCCAAACACACGCACACACACACGCACGCGCACACACACACGCACGCACACACACACGCACACACACACACGCACACACACACGCACACACACACACACACGCACACACACACGCACGCGCGCACACACACTCACGCACACACATGCGCACACACACACGCACGCGCACACACACACATGCGCACACACACATGCACGCGCACGCACGCTCTGAAACTTATTACAGAAACAAGAATCAGCAGTTCTCAGGTGTCTGGGCACTTTTCGTGCGTTCTTACTACAACCCCACTCAGTAAGCCTGCTTTACAGATGAGTAAACAGGAGCCAACGGGAGATGTGAGCTTGCCCGAGTACTCATGTTCGTGCTCACCATGCGCCCACTGAGATTCTAAATATAATCCTCTCGTGCTCACAGCGTCACCACGACACACATTGCAGGCCCATTGTAGACACAACGTAAACACATTCACACTTGCTTAACAGCTTGTACGTGTTCATTCACAGCGACGTGTTTTCAGCTACACACGTGTGACGATGGGCACAATGCCAGGGCTGGGTCACACCTTCTTACAAAAATTGTTGTCACTTTCTGTCTTCCTGACCAAGTCTAGGCCAGTGTCCTCATCCCTAGCCATTGCTGAAGGGCTTGTACTTCTTGTCACATCTGCTACACTTAACCCTGTCCTATTACTGCTCATTGAATTGTTTCATCCTCAGACTGGAAGCCCCTGGACACCAGTGACCAGGTCACGGTCACTGTTGGCATTATTTCCAGTCCTTCCAGTGTGAATTCCCCAGCACATTGAGTCTGTATGCCGTCTTTCACAGAATACAGTGATTTGTGACTTGGGGCTGTGAGCTCACAGGGCAGTTTTCTTGTCGCCCCTGCAGGCTCGTGGACTCCAGACGGTTCTGCTGCAGAGGCTCGGCTCAGGCGCTTAGATCTGGGCCTCACCCCAGTGTGTGTTTCAGGCCTGAGGCTCTGATCTGGTCTCCCTACTCCTTGTGCCAGCCATGACCTGGGAGAGTATCTCAATTCCTGCAGCGAACCAGCTGATAGCTGGAAAGTTCCGTTCCTCTAATCAGTTCTGACACCCATGTTCACATGGGGAGCTCACCTTTGACCTCCTGCCAACAGCAGGACAGACAGCCAGGACCTGGACCCAGATGAGCGTCAAAATCTCAGACCCAACAATCCACATCCACCCGTGGTTTTCCCGGGGGGTGTGGGGCACCAGCCTCTCTCACTGATATAAGTTCCTCCTCTCTTAGAACCTGTAAGTTCTTGCTTTTGAGCTGAGTTCTGTATATTTAAATACGTAAAAATATATCACTCAGCATTTTTTATGTGTCTGGAGGAGGATGGGAAATTTTCAACTTGTGTTCTCTCTGCCATCTTAATTTTTCTCTGTGTTCCAAATGCCTTGCTCAATAACTAGTTGTGGGTTGAGTCTCTCCCTTTCTCCCCTCTCCGTCCTCTCCTCTGTCTTCCCCTGGCTCTGGCCCTGTCTCCTGGGGGAGTCCATAAAGGACTGCAGTTCCAGAGGAGCCCTTGGCCTGGAGGATGAAGAGTGAGACATCCTCTCGGCACGGTGCTGCAGGGCTGGGCCTAGAGCACGGTCCCAGCTGGGGACTCTGCTCCACCCTGAACTCCGTTTGGGGCAGCTGGGAGGAGCAGAGACTGGATTTAGAGGAAGAGCTGGAGGCTGCCAGCTGTCTGCGTTCTTGCCACACAGCCCTTGGGATCCTGAGAGGGGCTCCTGTCCCCAGTCCTTTTGTCTGAGAAGTGACAAAGGAAATGCAGTGGGAGCCCCTGGTTCTAGGCTCCACCTAGCTGGCTGTGTCCCCACAGATACCTGTCCCCGTCCTAGGAGTCCTAAGGCAGCGTGGGTTTGGGGCAGATGGGGTCAGAAGTGCCCATTCTGTGATTCATGGACACAAAGGCATGGTTGCGTCCCTACCTGTGTCCCCTCTCTGCCATCTTCCTTCTTTGCATCTGCATGAGTACGAATGTGTGGGTATGTGAGTGTGACAGGTTGGGGTTCCTGGGTGTGGATTCAGAGAGCTCCCTTCAGAATCCAATGGCCACACCTGTTCGAGGAGCCACAGACTCTCCAGCTAGAAGCGTTCTGTGTATTCCCGGAACATCGATGGAGCACAGCGATGTGCCAGGCACCGGGCTAACCGGAAGCCAATCGTTAAACATTTAAACACATAGACAAATACGAAGCGTCAGTAGTCCCAAATGCTCTGAAGTAGAAACATAGGGATCTGGGAAAACATATCCTAGGGAAGCGCTTCAGAGTGAGGGGCCAGGAAGTGACTTCCAAGCCGAGCCCTAAAGAAGGCAGGGAAGAGCATTCCAACAGGGGAACTACATGCACGAAGGCCCTGAGGGTCAGACATTTTGGAACATTCTAGAAATGGAATGGAGGACAGTGTGGGAAGGAGGGAGCCTGGGAGCGGGGCCTGGGGAAGCCAGTGTTCTTCCATAGCTTTGGACGGAGGCAGGCAGGGCCAGGAGTTTGGACTTTCTCCGAGGTGCCAGGTGAGCAGCTGACGTGTTTCAGCAGGGGAAAGGTGTGCTCGGGCTAGTCAGGAGCTGGCAGACCTGCAGAGAGCATTGGCTGTGCCAGGCTACGTGGGCCTGGGCACCTAGGGATGAGGAAAGTCTAGCCCAGAGCTCCAGAGGAAGGGGAAGAGGGAAGAGTACAGCAATCTTCACCCTCTAATAGGAGCAGCCTGTGAGAGCTCACACTGTTGGGGGAGCCAGGGAGGCTTCCTGGAGGAGGTGGCGTTTGAGCTGGGCTTGAGGATGCCAGGCATGGCAGAGGCCAGAACTGCAGGCCTAGGGAATCGCTTGGGCAAAGGCTCAGTGAGGTGCTCGGGTTGGGATTGCTGAGCCAGAGGATGAGGAGTGACTCCCCACAGTCAGGCCCCTTGGTGGCTGAGCCGGCACTGGGGACCCTGTTTCTGATGGAGTGGGGATCTCTCTGATGCCACCTGAGGCCTGGCACCAAGAACTGGCATTGAGGAAGTCCCCAGAGCTTCCAAATCAGTGGCCTTCTGGAAACCCAGTGTCCATGGGTGGGCACTTGCCCAAGGGCAGAGCAGCTGGGAGATGGGGAAGAGGAAGTGAGGGCCTCAGGCTAGCTCTAGAGAGCCCGGAGGAGGGGCCTCTTCTACAGTTGACTGAAGCAGGGGTGGGGCCTTCCCGCTGCTCTCGGGGCTCCTGGAACCACAGCCCAGACGCAGGGTGGCTGGAGGGGAGTGAGAGGCAGCTCAGCCTGGGCCTGGCCGGCTGAGACCCTCTGTCACCCCCGGGACCACTGAGGGCCATGGCCGCCGCCCAGCAGCTGCGGGCAGAGAGGTGAGTGCAGGGCTGCTGCCCACCTTGGGCGCCCTCACTGCCCCCAGCAGGCCTTGGGGGACGGAGGTGGGCCTTCCTGCAGCCCTTATCAATGTCAAAAGCTGAGAGACTGGAGTTGAGTCAGAGCGCGAATACCCAGAAACGCAACTCCGAGAACTGTTTCAAGGAAACTTGAGTTGCGGTTCGCCCCCCTCAGTCACGGATGGAAGCTCAGAGAGAGTGACTTTCCCGGGGTCACACGGCGGTGGCGGGGGGCATGGCCGAGTCTGGACAGGAACTCAGGTGACCTGGCTCCCAGGCTGGGCTCACTGTGGTCAGTAATGGCTTTCCATCTTCTTTCAAACAGAATCATAGAACCTGGCTTGTCATCCCTCTTTATTCAGGGTTTGGTGCGAATGTCACCCCCTCTAAGAAGCCTTCCCGGACTGCCCCCTTCCTGCTCTCTGACCCCATGCCCTGTTTTGTTTTGTTTTTCCTGCACAGTCCTTATATTACTGGCATAAAGGTCCAGGCTCTATTTCTTTTCTTTATCACTGGCTTCCCCACTAGAAGCAAGTTTGATGAAGGTACAGAATTTGTCTCTTGGTCATGCTGTGTCCTCTGACGTAGAACAGGGCTGGTGCACACCCAGTCCTCAGCAAACGCTGCTGAATGAATGACTGAGTGAGGGTCTTTGAGCCCCCCAATTCCCTTACGTCCTCCTAGTCCAATCCTGTCATTGCACAGATGAGAAAACTGAGGCCCCAGGAGGATGGAGTACTCACTCGGGGCAGAGGGAGGGATGGCAAGGTGTGGGCCAGCCTGGCGAGGACCCAGCCTTGTCTCCGGCCGCATTTCCTGCACGTTTCCTCGGGAGCCGGACCTGTGCTCCGAGCTGTGGGGAACGGGGCTGCCTCCTGGGGTTAGAACAGCGGGCGACGTCAGGAAAAGCGTGTGCTGACGGCGTGTAGGTGACTTGGAGGGTCTCGGGAGATGGACCAGGCTGGTTTGGGCCAAAGTGGGCAGCGGAGGGGCCCATGGTGAAATAGGGATAGAAATGGAATCTGGGGTGGGATTTCCAAGGTTTGCAGGTCAGGAGGAAGCTGGCCAGAGGGTGTGCGGACCGAGGGGCTGCGGAAGCCCCTGCTTACGGGGCGGGGCGGGCAGGGCCCCGGCGAGCCACAGAGGGCGGTGCTGGGGGCTGGGGAGAGGTCACCCCGTCAGGATCTAGCCCCTGAGTTCTCGCTGGAGACCGGGCCTGACACAGTGGACCCACAGGAAACCTCTGCTGTGGGGGGCCTGTGGCTCTTCCTGTTTCTCGGGGGGTGGGGATCAGAGAGAGGACGCCAAGAGCTGGCTGGCGGGACTCCGTGCTCCCTCACTGTCACGCACTGTCCCCTTTCGGCCTCCACTGCCCCTCTGAGGAGGATGGCCGCCTCCTCCAGCCCTTCCTGGGGCCACAGGTCCGTCCCTTATTTGAAAGCGCGCCTGGCTTCCAACAGCACGTTTGAGCACGTACCACGTTGCAGGAGCCACAAAACCTGGACTAGCTGCCTTCGGCCTCTCTGGTCCAGGCTCCCACGTGGACTTTTCGTGAACCTCGTGAGTGTGTAGGAGCCTTGAGCATCCCGGCCTGAGGGGACCCCGAGCTGAGTTGAGAGCAGCTCGTCCCGGTTGAGGAGAGCAGCTGTTCTAGGGGGCCATCCAGTTGGGGTCACGGCACTCCTGCCCCAACCCCAGTGCAGCAGCTTCCTGGATTGTCTGCTCGGGGTGGGATGTTCAGATGGGGAAACTGAGGCTAGGATTTATCTAAGTTCATACTTCAAATGGGGGCAGCCCAGCCTCGTGACTTACTTGGGCATCTGTTAACCTCTCTGTGCCTCAGTTTCCTCGTCTGTAACAAGGGGACACTGTCTCGGAAGGGCGCCTGGTGTAGGCGTGCACTCAGGAAACAGCTGTTTCTATGATTACCCAACATGCCCCATTCCTTGTGCAGGGCCATTTCTAGCCCCTGCTTCCTTCCTGCCCCACCCCCCACGCTGCAGAGGAAATACCCGTGAAACGCGCAGCCCCAGGGGGAGAGTGGGGAAGGAAGCGTCTCCCATAGAGGTGACACGCCTCTAAGTGTCACCATAGAGGCATGTGTGGAAAGTGAGTGCAGAAGTTGCCAGTGGCCACCGAGCTACTCAAAGGGAGTTCCTCTGCCTGCCCACTGCCACCCTGAGTCACCTCCCGGTGGCATCCTCCTGTGTCCTGAGGTAGCCTGAGATCCCCAGCAGCCCAGGTCACGTGAGGAGTGGCAGGGGCTGGGACTGGGTGTGCAGACTTTGAAATAAGTTCCTCCTGAGGTCCTGGCCAGCTCGGAGACCTCGGATGCGGCCAGCCCTGCCCCCCCCTTCCCACCGTGTTTCCCAATTGTGACAACAGTTGAGTTGTAATTGCTTCTTGTTTCCTGGACGACGAGTGGCGGGGCTCGGCGACCTCGTCCGTCTCCCGGTGGTCCGCCTTCTCTGCTCCCACTACCTACCTGTCCCTCTCGGCCCTCTCCTCTGCTCCTTGCCCTTCACAAGTCGCAGACACAGGGTTCTTACCTCTCAGCTGAGGTGCACCCCGTGCACCCCGCTCCCTTTAGCTGCAGAGCCACATGCCAGCTCTCCCAGGGCCTCCACTGGGGTGCCCGAGAGGCCGCCCCAATCAGCATGCCTGAAACCGAGTCCATCACTCCTGCTCAGAATATGGCTGACCTGTGGGTGTTGCTCTTGACACTGCTTTGTCTTTCACCTCCACATCCAAACAAGTCCCCAAACTCAGGAGTGACTGGCACATTGGTAGTGTGTCCATCGGGAGTGCCTAAGGCTGCAGGGAGCAGGGGCATCAACAGTGACCTAAGCCAACAGGGGTTTATTTTTTCATACAACAAGCAAGTCCGAGGTTCAGGGGTGGTTCTGCAGCCCAGTGACTTCAGGGCCAGCACCCCAGAAACCCCTTCGGTCTGCCTCATGTGTGTTTGCCTCGTGGATGCAATGTGGCTGTGGCAAGGCCCGATGTCACCCATGCTTTCAAGGCAGACAAAAGCAGGGAGGGGAGGAGGCCACGCTGGCTTTGTCCACCTCCTCTGGATCAGGACAGCAAACACTCTTCAAAAGGCCCCTGCAGCAGATTCCCCTGAGGTCCAACTGGCCAGAACTGGCTGCATGGCTGCTCCTAGCTGCAAGGGAGTCTGGGAGACAGGGACAGGACCTTTACGTTGGGCTCGACCCAGTCGTGGTCTGTCACCTTGGAGCTAGGCACATTGGCACCCGAATAAAATCAGAGCCTGATTAGCAGGAAGGAACAGGGGACACAACAGATGAAACAGTGTCTGCCAAGGGTGGCATCCCGTGTCTGTTTTTGCCTCCTGTCCCCCCTTCAGAGCCTCCCGGGGGCGCTGTGTCCCTTCAGGTCTCTGCTTCTGCTTCCCTCTCCACGCCGCGGCCCGAGTGGGTCTTCCAAAGCCAGGAAGACCAGTCATTTATGGATAAAAGATGGTGGATTTATTCCTACACGTTTAAACTTCAGTCACCTTCCAAGTCGTCTCCACTGGACGCAACACACCCATCGGGACGCTTTTTCCACGGCTCAAAGCGGGTCTTGAACTCGTCGATCCTGAAGCCGGTTGGTGCTTCTGCCGTTGTTCGTTTCACCTCTTCCACGTCGGCAAAACAAGGACTTTTTTCATCCAGGAAAACAAAAAAAAAAGTCGCTCGGGCCAGATCGGGTGAATAGGGAGGCGGGGCACGGGGGTCAGACCATTTTGGGTCAAAAACGCTGAGCGCTCAGCGCGGTGCGGGCAGGTGGCTGTCAGGCCACACGGTGCGTGTCAATCACCGTCGTGACACGGGCAGGCGCGTGGAGAGTCTCCAGGGACGCTCCCTGAAGCCGAGCGCAGCCTCTCAGAAGGCCAGCTGGTGCCCGGAGGCAGATGGCTCCCTAGGACAGTCACCTGGGGGGACACCTGTGCTACAAGGGGCCCGCCCTCCGGAAGATCATTCCGGCCTTTCTGTCCTT
>PVJL010014811.1:0-26638 GCA_004026885.1 Lyroderma lyra
GCAAAATCAGGACTGTCTCTTTTCAAACAGCACAGCGTCTCGACGAACTCGGGAAATGTCCGACCGCGTTGAAGCGGCAGCAGGAGACAGAATTAGGAAACGTCCGTTCTTTTCCACCCAGGTCGATGAAAGCGTAGATGCTGCTGATTTACCCCTTTTGCTCGTCAGCGCGGGGTGCTCGGCAGGAAGTGGAACTGAGGAGATCCCAGCCTGCCGTCTGAAGAACACGAAAGCCGGAAGACCTTCTGCAACTGTATTCTGGATAAATGATCATTAGGTAACGTTGTGAAGTCCCCAGCTGTCCCCTGTAGGGGGCAGGGACTCGAGCGAGAGGTTCACAGAAAAGACACCTTCTCACCGTGACAATGGGCCAGGCGTGGAAGAAGCCCTTTGCAAAGGCGTGCGCTCTCAGTGGATGACCATGACCATGGTGACGATGGTGATGACAATGATGAAGAAAAGGAGGAAAAGAGGGATGAAGTACACTAAAAATTCGTATTGTTTTTAAAATCTCATTACGAAATCTGCCTGACCAAGCTGTTTGAGAGCCGTCAGCCGCCGAGAGTAATTCAGTCCTGGGCGCCCGCTCGCCGGGAGGAATTCAGACACTTCGCTCTCTTGGCATTGCCCGCGCCGTGGCCGACTCCTCGATTGTCACGCTGGTGTGCGTGGGGCTCTGCGACATGCTTTGTAACGGTCAGTAACTCGGATCTTCTGTGGCGTTCATCAGCAGTCAGGATGGCTTCTAAGGGACCCTCCAGGGGCGTGTGCCCGGTCCCCGGCACGTACCAAGCCGGTTGTGGGCACGTGCACAGAGGCCTCAGGCCTGGGAGTGGGAAGAGCACTGTCCCGTCTCTGGGCCGGGCCGCGCCTCCCCCATGCTGCCCACCAGTCGCGGCCGTTGACTCCCCCAAATCTCCGCCATGGCAGGGAGCAGTAGGTTCCGTCTAAAACTCGGACCACACCAGGAAGCGAGCCCGAGAATGAAAGTCCTGGGGCTGTCAACTGTGACTCCCAAACCAGCAGTTGGACTAATTTTATTATTTCATTCGTCTTCGTGACTGTAGCTTTCTCTTGGTGTTGGGGACATAGCGCCTGAGATGGGGTGACAGCTGGGTTTCCTGGCTTCCTTTACAAAATGACCTGTGAGCTGTGTGATCCATGGCAAGTTATTAGACCTCTCTGACACGACGGTGTGAAAAGAGGGGTTTAGGTGGATTTTCAGGTCTTTTTCAGTTTTAAAAATCCTTTCCTCCTTCAAATGAATTGGATTCTTCCTCAGTTTAGTGACTCCAAGGTGATTCAGGAAACGAGGCAGGACTGAGGCAAGCACACAGCCGGTGCTGACCTTCCAGAAGCTTTTAAGGCTGGACAATGAAATCACTGAGTGCTCTGGATAATCAAAATGCAGTTACCGCGGTCCCCAGGGCCGCCTTCCGCAGACAGCAGACGGCCATTCAGCTCCTGGGTCCGTCCGTGTCGGCTTCTCTGCTGTGCAATGAAAGGGCTGCCCCTGCTCGAGAGCTCCCGGGCTCCTTTCTGTGCTAAGGATCGATGAAGTTATTTTCCAATAGTTTTACGAAGAAGGAGGCAGAAAGACTCTGTCTGGTCAAACGTGTCCCTGTGTCTCCAAACCGAACAAGAAATAGAGCCAGGTCCTTAAACAACTGCCGTTTGCTCCTGAGGAAGGTCAATGTGAATGTGATTTGCTGCGTAGCGTGTGGGTGTGTGCGCTGTGCTGTGCTGCTAGAATGACCGTTCAGTGGGAGAATGGGGAGAGGTCCTGCAAAGCTCCCCCATCCCTTCCTGCTGTGGAAGGAATTTCATTTACTCCCCAGCTCTCATGGAAAGGTTGGTGAGACGGATGGAGACAATTCTCTGTGAACAGTTCCTTGAGATATGGATTCCTCTTAATTAAATGTTTGTGTGTGTATGTGTGCACGCGTGTGCATATGTGTGAGTGCATGTGTACATGTGTGTGTATGTGTGTGCATGTTTGTACATGTTTGTACATGTGTGTGTGCGCGTGTGTGTCTGTGCATGTGTGTACATGTGTGCATGTGTGTGCATGTGTGCGTGTGTGTCTGTGCATGTGTGTACATGTGTGCATGTGTGTGCATGTGTGTGCATGTGTGTCTGTGCATGTGTGTGTGTGTGCGCTTGCGTATGTGTGTGTGTGTGGATATATTTTGTCTCTTCTTGCTGTTTTCCCCAAACTCTAGCTACTAGTAAAACTTAATCCTTGCAGACGCGCAACCCTGCTGCGAAGTAACTTTTTCTCCTTTTTTTAATTACAGTACTCGCAAATGAGGGACGAAGTATTCAAGTCAAACTTGGTCTGTGCGTTCACCGTGCTCCTGTTTATCACGGCCATACAAAGTTTGCTTCCTTCTTCGAGGTAAATACGAGAGGATGCAGTGAGCAGGTGAAGCCTCTTTTGTGAGCTGATGGCCCCTCACCTGGGGCCAGCCAGGGGACCTTTTCAAATTCAAGTGAGATCAGAGTTTAAAGTGATGGGATCCAGGACCCATAGCAAAGTGTATGAGCATATTGGCGTCATGTCTGGTGGTTTTTAACTGTGCAGTCACCTCATTCTTCTGCCAAGGCACAAGTCTTTGCCGCAGTCTTAATAAGCACAACAGCTGAGATCCAAGTGGGCATCCCTCTTGTGTGGTGCTGTACCCGCGAATGCATAAAGTAAGTCTAAGAGCCTCGGTCACCATTTTCTGTCCCCTTGGTAACGGCCCCCTAGTGGTCCATAGAGACTGCAGGGTCAGCGAAACTCCGTAGTACTGCACACACCCGTGTGTGGCTGTTCACCGCTCCAGGTACTGTACAGGCAGGGCTGACTCATGAAATCCCCGTGCAACCCTGGGAGGTACGTACTGTTCCCCACATTGCAAAGAGAACCCTGAGGCTCAGAGGAACGAGGTGAGGCTGCCCGACTCTCAGAGCTGAACATTGTGGCAGCCTGGATTCCGAGCCAGGAAGCCTCCTTCCCGAGTCGGGGCTCTCTGACGCCCTGTGAGACGCAGACGCACGCCGATCGGTGCCGGGGGCCAGAGGCAGCCTTCGAGCCCCGTGCCGGCCTCGCCCAAAGGCCGGGCGCGTTGCTCCCCGCCACACCCTGCGGTGGCGTCCCCTACGGTGGCGTCTGCTGCTGTTCTCAGGTGATTCCTTTCTCCCGGAACCTACCATGAATGTTCCCCCTTCGTGTGGTTACAAATAACCTGACAAATAAGTCGTGGACTGCCTGACGTCGGCAAAGCAGCGTGCTAGACCCTCAGGACGGGTAAGTTCGCCAGAGGAGGGCCGCGTGGCCTAGTGGCAGGGAGAGGTTAGCGACGGCCCCCCGCTGCCAGGCTCGGACCGCCCGCGGGGAGACGCCCCGTCTTTTGCATGCGTCGTCTCAGTACAGCCTCAAAAGTAACCACTAAGTGAGGCGACATTCTAATTCCTGTTTTGAGGATGAGGATTTATCTCAGGTCACATGTCTGCGTAGTGGCTGAGCTGGGCATTAACTGTTCAGCAGCTTTGTACTAGGCTGACTGGACATCCCATTTGACATGGGACAGAAAACAGCGGTCCTGTCCCATTTCTGACGGTACGTAGGGTCCGCCTCCTCTCACTGGGCTAAGCTCAAGGTGTCGGTAGGCTGACCTGATGTAGCACTTATAATGGGACAGTTCTGTTGTTTTCTGTCCCCTTTAAAATGGGATGGCTGGTCAGCCTACTTTCTACCAAACTCGTGATTCGTTCTTAAACCAGGTGGTTTAAGGAAAATTGTGCGGACAGGGTGACAGGCGGAACTGAGTAGGAGAGGGACCGAGAACGGGGGAGTCCTCCCCGTCTGGGGCACAGCGCTGGCGAAGGCACAGAGATGAGAAAGACCCATGACCAGGAGTCAACGCGAGTGTCCAGAATAAAGGATTTGTGCGAGGGGGTGGGGGGCACCGCGGCGGAGAAGGGGGTGAGCCAGCGGAAGCTCAGAGTCCGCCCTTAGGAATTCAGAGTGCGTCCTGGGGGCGGGGCGAAGGAGGCCCCAAACATTTTTGTGGGCAGCGGCCACGTGACTGTGAAGAAACGGTGTTCAAATGAACTAAAGCTCGGGCCGGGCCAATGCTTGACCTTCTAGATGAGCAGGTTATTAGAAGGAGACAGGGAAGTGTCAGCCACCGCCTGCAGGAGCGCTGCAGGTCCCAGGAGGGGACTCAGACAGTGGGAGGGAGCAGGGCCGGAAGTGTTGGGGGTGGGGTGGGGGGTGGGGGTTGTAAGTCTAGAGGAGGCAGTGTGGCGCCTTAGAAGGGAGGCCTGTCTGGGATCAGATCTGTGTGTAGAAGGATTGCTCGGGCCATGAACAGTGGATTGGGGGGGCGGGGGGTGATGTCTGACTGGGGAGACCAATTAGGAGGCATTTGCAAAACTCCAGGTGAGAAATAACAGGGACAAGGCAGTGGCAGTGGGGTGGAGCAGGCACGAAGAATTTGAGAGATCTTTGGGACAGGGAGTTGACAGGTTCCCAGGACCATCCGGGATGGGGGGATGGGGTCGAGTCTAGACTCGGCCCAGAGACAGAAGGGGCCACTGGGCCCCAGGGGAAGGGAGCATGGCACTTCCCAGCTGCCCCGGGGCAAAACCTCATGGACCCTGGCAGAGGAAGCCAATGCTTGGGGTGTTTCTTTCCTTAGGTTCCACATGCATGCAGGTGTTCCTCTCCCCGAGGGTAAACTGAGGAAAGACCAGAAAATACCTTTTGTATAGCAATGTATGTAAGCCTGCATCGATGGTGCCGAGAGAGAGAAAGAGAGAGAGAGAGAGAGAGAGAGAGAGAGAGAGAGAATGAATAGAAAACAAAAGAAAGGACAGGAGGGAAGGAAGGGAGGGCGAGAGGGGAAAACAAAGGAGGGAAAGGAAAGATAAAAAGAGGCACTAGGTCTTATTTTCCGTGCGTCTTACTAGCTGCATGTATGTACTTGACTTCTCTGAAGCCTCAGTTTTCTCACTGGCAAAATGGGGACAACAGTGCCACCCTCCCAGGTTTGATGCATGAGTTCGATGAGCCAGACCCATTCTGCGGACTTCGGGTTCCACACCCCTTCCTGAACCATGGTCTTTCCATCTGTCGAAGTGGCTAAGTGTACCTCCCCCTCGGAGCTGCTGTGAGGATCAAATGCACTACTGGGGGCCCGGGCTCTGCCGATTCTACAGGGTGGTGCAAATGCGATCGATCTTCCAGCATGACCTGAGTTTCCATCGCCTGTTGTACCGCAAGGCACTCTAGGCCGTTCCCTCACCCCCACTGATCTAACTCCCCAGCACACATCAAATTGTGACACTAACCCAGACCCTGGTGCAAGACAGCCTGCAGAGAGTAATTAGAACTTAATGTCTGGAAATGATTTGGATAGAGCTGTTTGCAAATCCCTTGTCATTCTTGTGCAGACTCGATTTCAGAAATGAAAGGTTTCCTTGCCTCTATGTACACCAACAATGCAAAAGCAAATTCAGAACCCCTGGACGCCTGAGGAGCTCTGTAATTAGATAAAAATTGCCATCCGATGTTACAGTGTCTGTGTGTGCAGAAATAAATGAACGCTGAGGCTTCCCGAGGAATTCTGTACACAGGGCCAGCACCTTGCTCAGAAAGCCTGTCTTGCAATTGATGTTCTTCCCACAGAGCTTGAAAATGCCTTTGGTTTCCTAAATTTCACCATGAATAGAGAAAGAGAATAACGTTTCTTTGAGGTCTTATCATGTGCTAAGCACTTCGCTGCTTTATGACTTGAACGCTAGAGCCTCCTTTAAGAGAAGAGCTTTAAAATCCTGGTTTTGCACATAAAAAAAAAAAAGATACTCAGAAAAGTGGAGTTACTTTGCCCAAGGCTTTGCTCTTGCCTCTGGACCATATGCCTCCCTTTCACTTCCCGACTTAGTTCAGGCTGCTATAAAAAAATAAATAAATAAAATACCATAGACTAGGTAGCTTATAAATAACAAATTTATTTCTCGAAGTTCAGAAGGCTGGATTCAAGATCAAGGCACTGGCAGATTCCATAGCTGGTGAAGGTCCGTCTTCCTGGTTCGTGCACAGCCATGTTCACCTATCTCACATGGCAGACGGGACAAGGGAGCTCTCGGGGGGCTCTTTGATAAGGCCACTAAGCCCATTCATGGGGGCACCCTCACGACCTACTCCCCTCCCAAACGCCCCAGCTCTGAACACCACCCCATTGGGCATTAGGGTTCGACATTCGAGTTTGAGGAGACACATTCATTCCATAGCACCTCCCTTTCCTTTGCTCAGCAGACCCAGAGGAAGTGCTGATCACCTGTAACTAGGTTAGGGGCACAGGTGGTTCTGTGTGCAAATCCTGCCCCACATCCCCTCACGCCCCCCACAAAGCATACACAAAAGCCCAACAGCCCAGTAGGCAACAAAGGATCTGGTGTATAAATTTCCAGGCAAATGCTGGCTTGGCTTATGGGAAAAGCCAGGATACAGAATTTGGTTAAAATCAGGAGGTCCCATGGCGTCCATCCTGAATCTCTTGGGTCTGCCTCCCCTCCCCCCACCCCCTTATTCTACCCTCCAGCTCCAGGGTGGGGTCTTCCTACTGTGATCCTGGGAAAGACCAGTGCAGATCACACCCGGTCGACCACTGCCCGGGAAGGGGGGGGACCTGGGAAGGTGCCCGTCAGCTCTCTCTGGGGACGATGAGTTTCCTTGCTCGGGACAAAATGACCCAGCCAAAGGGAGGAGCTGGCCAGGCCTCTGCCCACAGGGAAGGTCAGCCTCTGGCTTTCTGACCTTCTCAGTGGGTCTAGGAGGAGGGGGCACAACCACCTGAACTTTGCATACACACTGACCTTGAATGTGACCCTGCTCTCCGGGAAGAACAGAGGCTCAGAGCAGTCAGCTCGGCCATTCCCAGGAGGGGGCTGGGAGCGTGGGCAGGAATCCCCCCCTTGTGACGGCTGCTCAGGGGAGGGGGCTTTCTCTCCACACAAGGAGCACGTCAGTGAGCGGATACTCGGCCCCGTGCTGGGTGTCGTGGAAGAATCCACAGAGAAGCTGAGCCTTGGAGGATGGGCGGAGGGCATTCCCCCAAGATCGTGGGGGGCACCGGCGTCTGTGAGGCAGCACAGAGGGAGACGCAGCCTGGCGTTGAGGGCCTGTGCTTGAGTTGTGCTGTGGGGTGCAGAGAGGTGACAGAGCAGGGGCAGCAGAGAGGGCTGCGGGCAGCCCCTCCGGTCGCCTCCGCCGGTTGGCTTCTGCCTCAGCTTTGAAGCAAGACGTCATATCCTCCATGGCTGCCTCACATCCCGGAGCCACGTGGGCCTTGGCATTGTCCCCTTCTCCCATGGGACGGCCTGACAGAGCGACACAGCTGCCTCTCCCTTCACTTGCCTCCCCCGGGGCCCAGGCATCAGGGTGTGTTGTCAGGGAGGTTTTCCTGCTGGTGTTGGGGGGAGGCTTCCCGTCTGCCTGGGGCCCTCGGGGAACCCCCCTGCTGCACGGACCTTCTGTTCTCGTGGGGGACTCCTCCAGAGACCTCCTGTCAAGGTGATCCTTGAGATCCAAACTCTGCGAGTATTTGCAAGGCAGAAGCAAAAGCTGCGGCTGTGGGAGGGGTGGCTTCCCAGCCTCCGGGACGGGACGCTTGCCTGGGCAGAGGGCGTGGTGGTCTGTGGCCCCCCTCCCTCCTGGGAAACGGCACGATGCCAGTACCCCCGGCACGCTGCCCTGTCTGACCACACCCCCTGGGTCACCTTCGCTGCCTTCTCTCCCTCCGGCCCGTCGGCTTCTCCCATCGCTGCTGCTTTCTCCTCTTGTTCTTGCCGTGCACTCGCTCTGCCCGCAGACCCTCCACCGCTCCGGGCCTGGAGACCCACCCGTCCCTCGCACTGCACACACCTCCGCGTAACTCCACGGCCGGGTGACCCACCAGCACCGACGGCTCCCAAACCAAACCTGCCAGCCTTCTACCCTGTTGACTAGCTTCCCTTCCTGCCTTGACCCGGTTAAGAGGGTGCAAACACAGACGCTGTCCTCCGTGACTTACTCTCCCCCACACACGACACTTGGACGATTCCCTCCCCATCGTCCCGGCACCTCCGGCGTCCCAAAGCCGTTACCCTGTGTCCCTCCCTAAGAACCTTCTCTGCGACCTCCAAGCCTCACCCAGTGCCCCCTCCTCGGCGGAGCTTCCCTGATGTCCTTTCCTGTTTCCTCAGTGACGGTTGCTCATAGCATGTCGTGCGACGTGTTTCACCATGTGGAGGTCCGTATTCCCCTCTCCAGTGTGGTCTCCTCAAAGATGGGGAAGGGTGGGTGGTTCCACTGGTGTATTTATTGCCTTGGCAGCAGTTGCCTAGTGAGACAGATGAATGATGAGAGACGTGAGGAAAACTGGGCAGGAGCGGTACACCCGGCCACGTCTTGGATGGCCACGGCCCGGCTCCTCAGAGGGAGTGTTGCAGGGATGGACGCAATGCACAGTGTCTCGTGCAATAGCCTTTTCCTTGAACACACAGAGCTTTAGATGGATTATTTGGCTCAAGGGGTGAGGAAAGGCGATCACAGATATGATTGACCCTGTCCCTCAGGAAGAGGCTCAGCCAATTAAAGCCACGTGACCCAACGTTCCATGTTCCCTGCAGGGCGATGCCAATGGCCATCCAGTTTTCCATCCTGATCATGCTGCACTCAGCTCTGGTCCTCATCACCACCGCCGAGGATTATAAGTGTTTGCCCCTCGTCCTCCGGAAAACTTGCTGTTGGATCAACGAGACCTATTTGGCGCGGAATGTCATCATCTTCGCATCCATCCTGATTAACTTCCTGGGCGCCATCCTGAATATCGTAAGCATTCCAAGCCCACCAGCCCCTGGTGCCTCTGGTGCACGCAGGAGCTCAGAGTTTACGGAGCCTGCAGCCTCTGGCATGGCCTTCCTCGGTACACCAGTTACCTTCACGTGCCTGGTCCAGCCCCAAGCCTAGGGACCGAGCAGGAAGACGTGGCTGCTGTCACAACGGTGCATTTCACTGGTGGCAAATTGTCTTTCTCCCAGTGGGAGAGGTTGTTTGCTCCAGGGGAGTTCCCAACTCCCTTAAGTTTCTGTACTGTCAGTGACCAATTGAGCACGATAGTCAGTCAGTCACCACGTGTTAAGTACATGCCTGCTGTGTGCCATGCACTGGGGCAGGAACTGAGCCTGTGTATCGCATTTGACCCTCACATAAACCCCGTGAGGTAAGTCCCATTATCCCCACTTTACAGCTGAGGAAACTGAGGCTGAGAGACATGAAATAGCTTCCTGATAAGGTCTGTCTGACTCCATGACTAATGCCCACTGACACCCTGAATTGTACCTCTGGGAGTGGGAGCTGGGGCAGTGGAAATAAATAGCTGTCCTTTACTGAGCACCTGTGGGCTACAGGTAGGTATTATGGTTCCCAGGTAATGAATGAGGAAGCTGCATCTCGGGAAGGTTGGGCATCTTGTGCATGGATTTCCCAAAGTTCATGATGAATGTGACACCCTGAATTGCACGACTCTCCAGCTGCCATATTTATCGTTGTTTTTAATTTGGGGATCCATGTGTTAATGATTTCACTTTCTCTCTAGCATGGTAGCTGTAGGCATTTCCTACGTGTGTACAGTCTGTGCTGTCCGTGACGTAGGGGCCTAGAGTTTAGGAGTGGTTTATCTGATCCCAGGTTTGGAGCTTGGCACACTGAGAGAGACCGGTGGAGGCATCCTGTGGTGGCTGAAGCCATCATCATGCCCCTTGGGCCTGAAGGAGGGTCTCCAAGTGTTCAGGGACCAGAGTGTGACCTCCCACAATTGTCCATCGGTGTGTTGCAGGCTTATACGGCCTGAAACGTATTGTCCACATTGGCCCAGTAAGTACTTGGCGTCTACGATGCTCAAGCTCTGTGGCTGGTCTTAAAGGACTGTATGAGGTCAAGAAAAGGGGAAATTCTAGTCTAGTTAAACTCATCTAATGAACGTTGGGGAGATGATGGCAATTAAAAATGGAAGTGCAAAGGCTCGTGGATCACAGCATTCAGAGTTGTAGCCAGGGGCTTCCCTGGGCGAATCGGAGGTGTCTGGGGTATAAGATTTGGACGTAAACCCAGCGACTCTCAACCAGGGCCACCTCTGGGGCCAGCTGTGTCCCAGTGGGAGGTGCGGGAGGAAGTTCAGAGGCTTTGGAGTCAGATAGACCTGTGTTCAAATCTCAGCTCCACCCCTCACTAGCTCGGTGACCCCACACACGTTACTTTACTTCTCAGAGTTTCACATTTTTCAGTTGTAAAATGGGGATAAAAAAAAAAATAGCGACATCACAGGGTGATTGTGAAGGGGTTTTAGGTTTTTGTACGAAGTGTCTGGCACAGAGGAGGCATTCAGCCCATAGAGGGCCCCAGAGCCCCCCGCAGCGGTTTCTGGCCTAGGACGTGCCCATCGCCCCCGTGCTAAGGGGCTTTCCCGAACACGTGCCCCCTCAGACCCTTCTCACCCTCCCAGCAGTCGATGTGGGGACAGGCTGCCCGCTCGCCCGGGCCCTTCCTCCTGCCGTCCGTTCTCGCTCCGAGCCCGCACACACTCCCGACGGAGCCAGCAGCGCAGCCCCCCCCACCCCCCGGTCTCCTGGCGTGCAGATGCTCTTTCTGAGCCAGAACGTTCTTTACAGAAAGAGGAGGTGCCAGCTGGCACCTCCATTCTGAACTCAGGCCCCCGGCCTTTCCCAGCGCCCACACTGACCGTGTTGTTCCTTGTGTTTTTGTTTTGTTTTGTTTCTAATCCGCAGCTGTGGTGTGATTTTGACAAGTCGATACCCTTGAAGAACCTGACTTTCAATTCCTCAGCTGTGTTTACAGATATCTGCTCCTACCCAGAGGTATTTATTCCCAAGCTCCCCTCGGCGAGACTGGGGCCTAGATACTCACCCAGCTCCGAGCAAGCAGGACTGGCTGGAGGCCCGGTCCCCTCTGCCTCCTCCTCCTCGGCCTTCCCTTCTCTGCTGTGTCTTCTGCTTCCCCCTCCCCCGCAGCTCCCTCCTCTGCCTCTCCTTCCTGCTGCCACATTTCCCGCGTCTCTCCCCCTTCCTCCTCCTCCTCCTCGTCTTCCTTCTTTACCTTTCCTTCCACCGATTTTCCTCTTTCCCTTTGCCTTTTCCTCCCCTGCTCTGTCCCCTACCTCCTCCTCATGTCCTAAAGCCGAACATGCCCTTGTCACCAGTGGAGAACGGAGCACGGAGCCACTGCTCCCATGGTGTTTGCTGCATTGAAAAAGGAAGGAGGAACGAAATAGAAAGGGTGGATGGATGGAAGGAGAGATGTAGGAAAAGAGAGAAGGAAGGGGGAAAGGAAGGAAGGAAGGAAGCTAGTGAATCGCGAGCACAGAACACAACAACTAAACTGAAATCAAAGTGGCATAGAACACCACAGGGTCAGGAGCGGTCCCAGCAGGGCGTCACCATCTGAATGGCTGACCTCTTGGCCGCAGAGCCACTGGTCCAGCCCCGGGCCATTGGGTCAGCCTGCAGGGCCAGGCAGAGGACCATTTTCGGCTCTGCCCATACCTTCACGTGTTGGGACGGAAGTTCTGGGTCAGACGGGAGCACAGATGGACTGACCAGCAGACCCAGCTGACGCCCTGCCCTGAGGACACTGGGTGGACTCTTGTCCTCTAAGTCCCCCTCCACACGTGGGTGGAGGAAAGCCTCTCTGTTGTGTCACCTAGGCCCCAGAATTGGTTGGAGAAATGTCTGAAAAGGAGGGAAAGCCTCACCAACCCCCACCCCAGACGTAGAGCATCTACTCGATGTGCATGACATCATTAAATCCTCAAACGCGCGGGGCCAATGCTGTGACCCTCTGCACCTTATAGATAATGAAACGAAGGCTTAGAAGGCCATGTGCTCAGCGCCACTCCTGCCTCGGCCCCACTCTCCCTCGCTGCCTTCCTTCCCTCCCTCTCCCTATCCTTCTCTGACATCAATATCAAGACAGTGCTGCAGAGCAAACCATGTCTGGTGCCCTGGAACCCAGGCTCAGTCCCGAGGGAGGGGCCGGGCTCCCCATAAGGAATTCCAGGGCAGGGCAGGGTGGACCACGTGCTCCGGGACATCCTCCCACCTAGTAATGAAGGAGCTCCAATTTCGAGGACTCTGGGGGACGCCAGCTCCCTAGATTGGAGAGCATGTGGGGTACCTCAAGAGGCAGTTGACCAAGAATCAGATATTAGAGCTGGGCAAAAGCTGGGTTTCGTGCCCAACTGAAAGCCTTCATTTGCTAGCCATGGGACTTTGAATCAGTTCTTACTCTCTCTGTACCTCAGCTTCCTCATCTGTAAAGTGGGAGAAATAATACCTTCTCCAGATGGCTACTGTGGAGTTAAGGCATATCCCATTCTCCTGGTGCCTGCCTAGATGTGGTAGCAAATGTTGAGTTTCTAACGTGACATCTGACGTTAAATACATGTCCATAAGGGCCGCCGTGCCATTCTAAATCAACGCAGTGAACCCGGGCCCCAAACCTGAACTCCCAGACGCAGGACCACGGCACTCATAGATTTGCCATCCCTAAGAAAGGGGTGGGTAAGCTTTCGGTTCACACAGTTTCAGCTCTATGCCTCAGTTTCCTTCACTGTAAAATGCAGGTGAATGTAGTACCGTCTTCCTGGCTGGTTGTAAGGAGGAAGCGAGTTCGTCCATGTGAACACCTGGCACAAAGTAGCTCCCCATTAAATGTCAGCCACGATTTATTTATTACTTCCAGTAAACAGGCTCTGAGCCCACACTGCCAGTATATGTTGGCCAGCAGTTGCGTGCCTGTACCAGTGTGCCAACGTATCACGTGCACCATGAAACATACTCAGAAAAGAGAACGTTAAAAAGTGGGGTAAAATACATGAATCAGAGTTTTAATGTTTTCCTCCCACAACCAAAGGATCATCTTGTTCAGGGGTCAGCAAACGCTACCCATTGGCCAAATTCTGCCTGCCACCTGTTTTGTGAAGGAAGTGTTTTACTGGGGCACGGCCACACCCACTTACTACCAATTGTCTGCGGCTGCTGTGATAACGCAAAGGCACTGTCGGGGAGTAACTGCAACAGAGATGGTGTGGGCCTCTGAGCCAAAAATATGTACTGTCTTGCTCTTTACAAAGTTTGCCAACTCCTGACATCTCCTCTGGTGCCTGAATCCCACTGATGTAAAAGGTGGGGACCCAGACGCCTTCTGTCACCAGCTACTGGACCCTGTGTTGCCCCGTTTGCCTTCCTGATACGCATGGCTGTGCTTCTCTACCTAAGGATGCGTCTGCCAAACTGGAAGGCATCAGACATTCAGACCTTCTAAAAGGCTCAGTCAGCACACCCTTCCCCGGATCACCAGTGTGTGTGACCCCAGGCAAATCACTTCATCTCCCTGAGCCTTGGTTTCCTAGTCTGTGAACTTGACCTCTCTGACCTCACCCCATGAGAAACGACTCTCAGTTTGAAAGCACATTATTCAACTGAGTGATGTGATACCAACATACGAGCCTGCAATCATATATGAAGTAAAATTGAGTTCTGATGGAGCCTGCCAATTACTAAAAAAGGGCGAAGACACAGGAAGTGACAGTGAAGCAAGCCACACGCCCGCTAAGATTTCAGAAGTAGCCTAGGAGACGGGAGAGGTGTAGGTTTGCAAAATGAATGCAAATCATATGCACGAATGCACAGTGTCGTTATCTCAAACTCCTAAATGTGGTTCTCAGGAGGACTGTGGGAAGACCTTCATTTTAGAATCAAGCCCCTCTGGCACATCTGAATAGTTAACTGTATTTGCAAGCGCATTCAGAACTGGTTATAGTTTTAAAGGGCCCCGAAGAGCCAATTTGCCATAGAGGGCTTTCAATCTGTGTCTTTGCATCCCAGCACTGCCCCCGCCCCTACATCCTCCCCCATGTGTTCAGGTCCTACCCAGCCTTCAAGCCTCCGGTTTTCAAAATTCTTTGTCAGGTGGGCCCAGTCCTTTCAGATGACTTCCTGCCACCTCACATGCCCTGTGGCATCGTCTTAGCCCCCACACTCCATCCATTCTGTAATGTAGCTAGGACATTCCTCCCCCTCCCCCTTCAAAGGTATAAACTGCTTTAGGCAGAAGTGACCAGATTGTATAGTTATTCAGGATTGCCCAAAGGACAGAGCCCACGGTCTGTGTTGTCATTTTTTTTCTTTAAAAAGATATAGTGCCAATGAAGCAGCAGGGCGGTGGTCTACCCACTCCTGGAAAAACTGAACACCAGCAAAACGTGCGACAGCCCAGTTTTGAAGACACTGGGCATCAGGCAGTGAAGGACAGTGATCCAGGAAAAGCAGGGCTCTGACTGCTTGAAGAGGGTTTCCGGGCTGGTGGCTCAGGTTGGGGAACCTAGTGGACTCCCCGATTTGGGAAGCCGGATCTGACAGTCCGGGGGGACCGAGGTGGCTAGAGTCCCCAGGACACGTGACGAGAGAGAAGAGCATTGCACAGAGAGAAGGACCCAGATCTGCAGGGGGTTCCATCAGTGCGTGCGAGGAAACTCCCCGCAGCGGGGAAGGAGCCGGCAGGATTCGCGCCTGGCGCTCACACCGCGCACCAGGTGGTGCTTCCCCACCTGCCAGACTGCAAAGGGTCAGGCCTCGTGGAGCGTCGGGCAGCCTAGTCCGAAGGGCCTCGTGGTGCGCGGTCATCTCGCCCCTAGATGATGTGCCGCTGTCACTCGTCCCACATAATCCTAAAAGTAAGACCGAAAGTGTAAGATCTCATTTTCTCCTTTAGATCAAAACAGTTATTTTTTTGCTTTACAGAAACAAAAACATAAATCCAATCAGATAATGAAATAAACATGTAGGGCGATTTGTCTTTAAATAGGGATCAATGAACTCTCAAAGAAGTGAAGCCTAGATAGTTTCCCCTCGAGTCAAGTGTTTTGTTGTTAATTAACTTCCTGTTTAAAAAATAAGAAGAAATCTTTTCTCCATTAAACTTATCAGTAAGTGTACATACAAGCAGTTTATCACATGTCAGTTATAACTCAAGCTGTTTTTAAAAATGAAGTGTAAAAGAGGCATCAAAAGACAGAGAGACAGAATTACAGACGGTCGGGCGGAAACGTGTAGTCAGACAACTTTAGCCTTAAATTCCGGCTTGGGTGTTTATGACTGTGTAGCCTTGGGCAATTTTCCTTCACTTCTTTGAGCTTCATTTCCACACTGGGGATCAGAATTGGGCCTACGTCACAAGGTCATCATGAGAGCGTCTGTCCTCAGGTCACTTTAAGAATTCAATAAGACAAAGCACAGAAGCTCATCCATGGCACGGGATATGTACCCGATAAAAATGTGCAATTTTAATGATCACTTCTCCTCCTCCTGCGTCTGGGCTCCCATCACATCAGCTCACAGGCTGGCAGAGCACCTGCCATGGTGCATTCCTCTGGCCATTTCTGTGTCTGCTTCACATGTGAGACCCCAGCCTCCTGTAGGCCTGGGCCATCTCTTACTCACCTGTGACCTCCCAGAGCCATGCACCATACCTTGACTGCCCTGGGCACTCCATAAATGCTCATTACAGTTTTAAGATTTAACTCTTGGGCCCTCGTAAGCTTTTGCTTAAGGGCACAGTCATGCCCAAGGCTTTTGACCTAATAAGTGACGCATAATTTGCACTGAGAAAGCCATGCACACATGTGATGCAGATAACAATGAAACGGGACCCCTCGTATCTATTCCTCTTCCCTCCCTTCATTAAATGGAAGATCTTTCTCTGGATGAAGAAAACAAACTCTGGAATGAATGTACTATCACCTGCTCACTTCACTCACAGCTCCTTGCACAAAGGCATCAGTGCGAGTCACCTAAAAATCTTGCCGAGAGCAGGTCTTAAAGGAGGATTGAAGAGAGCTGGCCATTCCGTTTGAGATGAGGACATCAGGGGGTTGACTAGGAAAGGGAGAGACGAAAGGTAAACGACGCCCCAGACACTGGGCTCCTCATTTCTGAGTCCCTCGCCTGTACCCTGGAGGCATGGGGTTCTCGGCCTCGTGGGGAGCTCGGTCCGTGCGCCATCCACACGTGTTGATAGCAGCATTTCTTGAAAGCGTACGTGAAGGAGTCAGTTTGGCTTAAGAGGTCAATAAACATCTGCAGTAGTTGCTCAGGGATTTCCAGAAATACTCACCCATCTCCTCTGCCCGTACAGAAATCATCTCTTCAGGTAATAGGAGAGAAAGCACAACCAGTTACAAAGAGCCTTGTATAGCAAGACTGCCCACTAGAGTCACATTTGCATGGACAGGGTGTACCCAGGTGTCCTTGGTGTCATTTTCTAGCTAAGAGAACTTGAACAATTTACTTAAGCTCTACAAGCCTCAGTTTCTTCACCTGTAAAACGGAAAGGATGGTTCTCACCTTGACCAGTTTACTTTGAAAATTACAGGAGAAAATGTGTACCACTCAGGTCTCTGATAAGCTGAGTCCTATTCTTTTTTCCCACTGGATAGTCAGAACCCAAACCTACCACCTAGTACAATGTACTGTTGAGAGACTTCTGTATTTCCTAAAGAAGGCTGAAATCTGGCTGGGCAGACTGATGTGTACAGGGAGCCACTAGAGTAATCTGCCCTTGAGTGGTTCCAAACTGGCCATTGGAACAGCTTACCTCTAATACAGGGTGACAGGTGTTCGCTGGGCTGTGGCGGGTGCTATAGAAGAATGAGGCAGAAGTACCTGGAGAAAAGCATGAAGGCTTCTCAGAGAGGACACGTGAACGTGTCAGAGGAGTAGGGCTGGGTCACATGGATGAGATTTGATCTGAAGGTCACTGGCGATGCAAAGTCCCGCGGCATGGGAGCGCAGGGGGACAGCTGTGGGGTCAGCACGTGGATAGTGAGGCCGGCGTCTCACTGTGGGGTCAGCTGTGGGGTCAGCACTGGGGGTTGGAGGGTGAAAGGAAATCTGACAAGTGATGGTCTTGAGAGCTTTGCTGCTCAGAAAGAGGATCATACTTCAAGGGATTGCAGAGCAAGGAAAGGGCTTCAAGTTGGGGAGTGACAGATCCGATCTGTGTTTTAGAAAATTCCGGGTAGAATGAGAGCATATGTATTAGTCGGGGGGACTGGGGGCTAGAAGCAGGCAGAGCTGCAGAAAATTTCCAAAAGTGTAAGTGAAAACTAATACAGAAACATGTGGGAGAAGAAAGGTGGCCGGATGTGGAGTGTAGGAAAGTAGAACCTGCAGATTTAGGACGACCTGCCTGTGGGATGCCAGGAAGAGCAAGGCAGCAAAGATGAGACCAAGGAGTGCTGGGAATGGTTCTCCCCCAGCAAATATGGAACAAAGGTGTGGGGAGGTGGGGACAAAATGAAGAGTTCACTTTGGGACCTGTTGAGTTCGAGGATAGCTGAGACCTAGAGGCACCCGTGACTAGGGGAGTGAACCTCCCACTTTCCTGGTGAACCTGACCACGTACATTCTGTGTCTCCAGTACTTCGTGTTCACCGGCGTGTTGGCCATGGTGACCTGCGCGGTATTCCTCCGACTCAACTCGGTCCTGAAGCTGGCCGTGCTACTAATTATGATCGCCATCTATGCCCTGCTGACCGAGACCATCTATGCAGGCCTCTTCCTGCGCTACGACAACCTGAACCACAGTGGCGAGTAAGTGCCCACCCTTGCTTGTTCAAAAAGTGCTCAACCACCTGGGAGAAGTAGAACCATCAGGACATTAATGGAGGTAGAGTTATCAAAACTCTGGGGCTGAGTGAATATGAACATATTTCCCGACGTAGGCAACTTCTAGCCCCCTGATCCAGGCAAAATCTCTAGTTTTCGCTTTTATTGTTTATATTAGTTACAGATTAGTTCATGAGTTCAAGTTTGGACTAAATCATTGCTCAGGTTGTAATTTGACTGCAGCAATATTAATAGTAGCAGACATTGTGCATCGAGCCCTTCCTGTGCTCCTTGCATTTTATTATTTTTGAAATACAGAAGAACACAAGAAAAGTAATAATACCTTAGCCCAGGTTCCTTAGAGAACAGAGCCTGAGGCAAGCCTGATGCACTTCCAGCTACCATCACCTGACGCCTTCCTCAGCCCATGGGGAACCCGGACCCACCCCTGCACGTGGCACCTCCTCTGGCTCCACGTGGTGGGAGGAGCCCAGCATGGAGCAAGTGGCTGATGGATCTCGGGTGTGGGAAGCACATGGGGCTCTGTGAGGTTCTGATGTGCCTGGCACACAGTAGGAGATCAGTATCTGTTCATTCCTATTCCCTCCCTCTTTCGTAGGAAAGAAGTTTAGTTCTAAATTCTGCTTTGAGGTCTTTAAGAAAAGCTTGTAGTTAAATTAAGTAGGGTTGTGGACGTAAACGTAATCCCAAACGCATCACTGCCAATGCTCAAGTGCTTTCCTCGGCTTCTTCCTGACTCAAGGTCAGTTATTGGTTCGTCGTGTATTGACTCACACTTTGTTATTAACAGAAGTAAATTAGTGAGGAATAGGAGAGTTCGTTCAGCCTTCCCTCTCGGCTGCACCGTGAGCCAACAGGTCAATGGTCCCTGTGCATCCAGTTGGCAGTCACAGGCCGCTCTTGTTGTTGGGGACTTAACCGTCCCTTTAGGAGCCCACATTGGTTCAGAGGCATTTCTGCTGGTTGTTCCCAGGGGTCAAGTACCTGGGAAAGTATACACAGACCTTGCACAAGACAGCCTGGTTGCATCTCCATCAAGACAGTCCCGGATAGTCCCAAAGACTTCAGACTGGCATCTCCCAGTCTGCTCAGGAGGCCTCCTACGTGACAACCCCATTTCAGTGGATGACACTGAGCCTAAAACAAGTGAGGCACCCTCACCCTCAGTATCTTTTCAGTCCCGAGAGATTCATCTTCCTCAGCACCCCGTGTCGTGACATTTACTGGTATGAGTACAAGTTCAGGAATTAGACCACCTGGTCTCAATCCCAGCTCCACCATCACCCTGCTGTGTGATTTTAAGACAATTAATTAAGAGCGGCATAGCCTCTGGAAGCCCTGCTTTTCTCTTCTGGAACATGGGGGTAACCTAGTTCTGATGTCGTAGGAACATGAGCTACATAGATCCAGTGTGATCATGGAAACTTAGCACGTGCCCTCGCATGTAATAAGCGCTTGGCTAATACTAACGATCTTGATCAGACATGCCCCTTTATACCACAACGTCTGCTGTTCTACAAATACCCTGTTTTCATCTCTGCAGTGCCATCTCCTAACTGGTCTCCCAGTCTCCACTCTCAACCTACTCTTCTCACAGCCATCTGGTCAACTCATTGTCCTTTTTAAAGCCCTCCAGGGCTCCCCATTGCCTCCAAGAAGCTAAAAGTTCAACCTGTTTATTAAGGACTTCAGAGTTCTCCCTGGTCTGGCCCCCAATGACTCCTCTAATCTTGCCTTCTACAACCCCGTGGATCGCCACTTACAACCTGTATTCTAGCCGTGGGAAACCATGTGCTCTTTACCAAATGAGCTTCTGCACATACTTCCCCCTGCCTGATAGCTCCACCCCCCTGACTATTTCCAACCCATCATTCTCAAGGTCCAACTCAAGGACAAGCTCCTTGGTGAAGCCCTATTTGATCATTCCTCATTGTTTAATACATACATATAACTTTTTATCATTGCAATCATCTCTGTATTGTAAATATAAATTTTCATGTCTTCTTTACCTGGAATAAGCACTTTTGAGGGCAAGGATCACCACTACTCGTGGTCATATTTTTGGCACTTAGGAGAGTATCTGGCAGCAGGTGTCCAGTTAAATATTTGTTGAATGAAGCATGAAATGAATGAGGGACTGAAAGAAACTTTAGCTCACTTGGGATCATATCATACCATTGATTCACAGTGAGCTAAATGTTACCTATGTACAACCTGTAAGGTTTTTGCTCAACATTGCCCATAAACCTTATGTTCCTCATCCTGTAAGCACAATTTGCTCTTGGACTTCAGTGTCATACTTTTGCTAAGCACTTTGCCATGCCCTGCAGACTCACAGATGAGCAAGACATTATTTCCATCTTTAAGGAACTTAGGGGCAAGCAATTACCCGTGCATCTAGGAGGGCATGGTAGCTACTAAAAAAAAATAGCATTGAGACCTGGATTGATACCCAGCCTTCACCATTCACGAGAAGAGCTGGAACATGTCATTCAATATCAGAGTCTCACTCTCCTGTGCTAGAAGAGAAATAGTAGTATCTCAATTGTTAAGGTGACAAGTAAAGCCAGCAATGTATGTAAAGTGTTATTATAGGTATGGCATCACATCAACACTTAACAAGTGCAGTCATTAGTATGGCAATAGAGTAAAAGATAAATTCAGACTGGCTAGTTTATGTTGTGTTTCATGAGGGGAAATGGGAATTAATAGGCAAACTAAAAATTTGGCACTGGATGCACAATGGCTAATACTCTGAACTTGTTGCCTAAGATGTGAATTCTCATCCTGGCTCTGACACAGAACTGTTGCGTGACCTTGAGCAAATGACTTCTCCTCTCTGGTCCTCAGTCTTCTACCTATAAAATAAAAGGCTTGCAAGGAACAATATATTGTGTGTTATATACAAATATGGAGTAAAATAGATCCACTAAATTCATATAATGAAGTATGTCATTGCATGGAATTATTTTCAATAATATACAACATACTAAGTGCAAAAGTGGGTCACAAAACAGCATGAACCATACAATCCTAAATTTGTAAACACAAACATATTTTTGCATGAAGGAAAAGAAAATAACATTTAGTTGACTAGAAAATATTAACCATCATTTTCTCAGAATGGTAGGCTTAATTAAGTACAATTTTTTTTTAATTTGTGAATTTTTGTTAGCTTCCAATTTACTACAATTAGTATAAATATTTCTATAATGAGTCCTAAATTGAAATCACAATTCTTTCTGGATGTTCCTTGGCCTGGCTGACTTACTATGCATATTCTGCCATCTCTACTTAGGCTATATTTTTCCCACCTGAAATACATCAGAAAGACTCAAAGACTATTTATAATTTTTAAATTTTCCGTCTTAATTTGATCTAGTCCTCTTTCTGTTTTTGCTCAACCACTGCTTTCAAAATGATTCAAGAGGTATTTATATTTCCTCTTGAAAAATATGTTACAAGTGATAAACTGCCAAGCTTAAAAACAAGTTATCTGTATCACACACAAAACAAAAGATATTAGAAGTGCAAGTCAGAGCAGGAATGTGGGCTACATTCAGGAGGCACTAAACAACAGACATTTCCCATCAAATTATGTGACTCAGTGGTTTTCTTTAAAGCAAGACCATGGACTGGGAGCTTTAAGGGGAGCAGGGAGAGATATGCACCATGCCAACCAAGCATGTTACCAAGATTAGCTCATTTAATCTTCACAATTATGGAGGTAAACACTAGTAGAGTCTTTCACAGTGCAACAAACTGAAGTTTGGAGATATTCAATGGCTTGTACAGGTCAAACATCTGGTCAGTAGCAGAGCTGATGTTAGAAACGGGTCTACATGAGTACAAACCTCACGTCTTTGATCATTTTTTCACAAGTCCACAAACTTCAGGAGCCAGAGAATTAAGTGATGTGGAGGAAAGGATGGTACTAGCACATGCTTATCCCCCACCTCCAAAATAGCCAGCACTGTAGTGATTGTGAGTGAGTGAGTGAATGAATGAATGAATCCTAGTCCCTAAACTGCTGGATGACAATATGGGGCTCCCAGTCCAACCCTGTTCACTCCAGCACTGGCGGTGGCGGAGAGCTCCAGCAGATCTGAGCTCTCCCTGCTGGATGTGCCTTGGCCTCAGACTTGACATCTGACATTTATTATCCCTGCCCTAGAGGATACCTTCCAAGGATATAGCCCTACTGTGGAGTGTATTGCATTATAAAGTTATGTATTTGATTGGTTTTATATTTTTTACTGGACTCTTTTGAGGTCAAAGACAATGTACCGTCTTCATTTCTTCATCCCAGCATGTACCTGGCAACCGTAGATACTCAGTAATTATGTGCTTTGCTGGGGCTATAGAAAAGAAACACAAGAATGAGCACCATCTATTATGAGCATCTTATCTCTATGGCAAAGCAGATGGAACTAGGAATTCATAAATCTGGAGACCTCCTCCAAGAGAAAGCATATTCCTACGTCCCTGTTCTACCTGGAGAGCTGGGCCAAGCCTGGTCCTCTGTGAGCCTGGAGGGCCTCTTAGCATAGGGCTAGATGAGCAGCTGGCCTTTGCAGCTGGGTCCGTGTCCCCATCTACCTGAATCCTGTGCTCCTCTGGTTAGTGTCTAACAAGAGCAGACAAGGGAAAGCTCGAGGTTGCCTGGGTGCAGCCATGTTAATGCTCGGTCCACGCTTCCCCGTAAACCCTGCATCTCATCTGTGATGGCCCTGTTGTATCCTTATGCCGCATCAGTTAAGTTATTCTGAGTGAGTTCTCAGAACATGTGATTGGAAGTCAACAAAGCAAAGGAATGGCGTGAACTAGCTTTGGTGATAAGAAATATTCTGGCAGCCATATAAAAAACAGATCGTAGTGGGTACCAGTAGGGGCTGTTGGAAACCATGGTGTCTGTACTCAGGTGGAGGTAGAGGTGGAAGGCAATAGATGGACTAGGGGTATATTTTGGCAGAAGAATGGACAGGAATGGGCTATTGGAGTGGTGAGGGCTGACTCCTAATTTTGATTTTGTTTTTGGCTCAAGCACCTGAATGAATGGATGACGGGGCATTGCCTGGGGTGGAGAAACTTGGGGGACAGAGCAGGAGTGACAGAAAGCAAGTCACAACACCCATAGAGACAGTTTGTCCTGAGCATTTTTATTTTGGGTTTTCTTCTTTAGCCAATGGAAGCTTTATCGAGGGGACTATTGCTTCCTGCAAGCCACCCATGTCCACATGAGAAGCCCAACATGGCTTCCTCCAAACGCTTTGCCCCATGACTGGCTTGTCCTCAGAAAGGCTCATGCTGGGCCAACATAAAGAGAGAATGTTTGGAATCCCTGGCCTTCCTCAGAAGTTCTCTGATGGCTGAGAGTCACGTCAGCACTTAAATATGCGCTGGCCGCTGACCATCCTCAGTGGCCTTTCCAGCCTGGTCTTCTAGAGAGCCCAGGACAGGACAGGACAGCCACACGGCAGCTTGTGCCCCCACAAAGACCATGAATGGAGTGTTGGAGGTTCAGTCTAAGAGGACATGACACAGTGGGACCAAAGCCTTTACTAAAAGACACAAGAATGGAAATGGGGGTAACAATAGCACCCAACTCATAGAACTGATGTAAGAGTTTCAAAAGTTGATAGAATTAAACATGTCCACTTCACAGAACTGATAGGAGAATTGGGATGAGAATCTAAGTGTGATTCTCACAGCACCTAGAACAGGACCACCACAGAGCAAGCACTACAGACCTATCTCTTAGGTAGGGTAACGTCTAAAAAGGCTGCCGGAGAGGTGATCCTTGTCTTCACATGGATTTTTCTGGTAAGTGTAAGAGCTCTTTGGAACTAGGCCAAATGTTCTGCAAATAGAAGACACATCTTTTTAATAGAAGAAGAAATCGTTATTAATGTGAGCGCACTGTCTGAATGCTAGACTCTCTAAAGCAAGCTTGTCCAATCTGTGACCCGCATGCCACATACGGCCCAGGACGGCTTTGAATATGACCCAACACAAATTGGTAAACTTTCTTAAAACATTATGAGACTTGGTGGGGAGGGACTTTTTTTATTTTTTAGCTGATCAGCTGTCATTAGTGTTAGTGTATTTTATGTGTGACTCAAGACAACTCTTCTTCCAATGTGGCCCACGCCCAGGTGCAACCTAAGTGACCTCATATCCTTGAGGGTCCACTGATTTCCAAACAAGCTTATGTGACAACCCTCAGAGCAGCCCCTGTCACCCAGTGGGCGCTCAGAAAACAAGTGCCCCTTTTATTTCATCCCACTCATGCCTGAACCTGTTTCCTAACGAGAGTCCTCCATAGCTGTCAGTAACCACACTGCCATCTGCCTTTCTTCTCCCAACAGAGATTTCTTGGGGACCAAGGAGGCGTCGCTGCTGCTGATGGCCATGTTCCTGCTTGCTGTGTTCTACCACGGACAGCAGGTGATCCCCCACTTTGCTCTCAGCACCTCTGGTCACCTCGCATCTTTTGTTGCCATAAAACTGGCCCGTGAGGCCTTCGATCTCCTTTGTAGCGGTGGACTTCGTAGTTCTTGCGGGAAGTCGTGATTCTTAACCAATAGAGTCCTACTGTGGACCACTTAATAAAAAACTAAGATGAAGAAGAGGATTGGGTAAACAATGTGGTTTTAACCCCCATTAGGTATAAAAAAGCTTTCCATTTCTGCCTGAGGCAAACTGAGGTCTCTCCCAAGTCGGTTGCCTGCAGAGAGCTATTGCTGTAGAAGTCATGTGCTCAAGCATGTGGGCACGAGGATCACTGAGCCACGTTGCAACCCTGCCTCTGCCTTTCAGCAGTTTATGGCCTTGGGGAAGTTACTTATCCCCCTGAGCCACAGTTTGCTCATCTCTAAAATAAGATGGTAGCACCTAGGCAAGGTGGTTTGAATCGCTTGAGATTGTTGCATGCAACGTTTTGCTCACTGCCCCCCGTAAGTACAGGCAGTGCTTCGTTACTGATTTGCCCTAGGGAGATAAAGCGCCCCACCCCACCCCCCTGCCCTGTATTGATGCCACTTCCCTGAGCCTCTACTCTGCCAGCATCTGCATTGGCACTGTGGGTAGCTCTGGACAAAGCCCCGGCCCCTGGCCCCAGAGGTTCCAGTCTCCTAGGGGAGAGCAGACCCCAAATAATGCCACAGGGGGCTGTGCTATGTGTGGGTCAGGCTGTCCAAGGACTTCCAGAGTTGTAGAGGCAAGAACTCATTCTGCATGGGAGCATCCTAGCAGGCATCACCGGAGAGGTGTCGCCTGCTGTCAGCAGCAGGACTTCTCCATGAGAACTCGGACCTCAAACGCGGTCATGCTCAGCGCCGTGGGAGGTTTTCTCCCTCTGCGATGGCCAGACCCCACGGGCCTCACTGCTCTGCTCTGGATCCCTGTCCATCTTTCTTTGATCTGTAAGCATTTCAAAAAAGGGAAGGAGAAAAACAAAACAGGAAGACTCTCAGACAGAGCAGAAATAGAAACCTGTCACTAAGACATCACTATGGAAACAGAGAGGTAACAAATCCTGAGAAAACCAGGAATGAAACAGCCCCAAACCCCAAGAACCTAGACACACATCAATAATGTTGTTGGTAACAATGGGACAGGGTGAAATGTCATCAAGGGAAATAAAAGGAGTCACGTAGTCCTCGGCGAGCGAGGACGCACGCGGAAGAGAGTTCGTAGACCCGAGTTCCTGCTGGGTGCCTAGCGCTTTACGTCGTTGGCTCGTGGAATCCTCCCCCAACCCGGGGTGCGAGGTATCGTCAGTCCTGTTCTAGAGACGAGGCAGGGAAGGCCCCTCAGCTGGGAAGTCAGAGAACTGGAGTTCAAACCCAGACCTGCCTTCCCAGCCCACCCGCAGTCCTGCAGCGTGACCCTGATTTGTTTTTCAGTTTTAGCTGAAGGTATGGTGAAACAATAAGCCACAGTCTGAGTCCTGCCCTTTCTAGGCCTTTCCAGCTGCTTGGGAGAGCCGGGGTCGTGCCTCCCTTGTCCTGCTGGCTCCAAGTTACAGGGCATGACCCCCTGGGCTGACCTGCCTTTGAGGGCCAGGAAGGCAGACTCAGATGAGGCGATGCTACAGGAAGACACCTGCACACTCCGTCAGGCAGGTTCTAAACTGAACAGGGAAGCAGCCTAAAAGCAAGCTGAGAGAGAGCAAATTCAGAGGGAGGGTGCTGCTTCCGTAAGAAGAAAAAGGTTCCTGTCTCCTCCACCGCCGTAGGCATTGCTCCACTCCCTGTCAGTGCTCCCTCGGTACTTTCTAGCTCTCTGATTTAATTTATTCTATTTTCCGTGTGTCCTAGGAAAGCAGATAGACTAACCTTTCTAAGACTATGTATTAAGTAAGAGTACAGACGTGCATAGCGGACGTCTAATGCTTAAAGGACGTGCGCTAGATTACTTTTCTATTTTTAGCATTCCGAAGGCTTTGAAATTCCGTAATCTCATCCCTTAACTGTTGGAGTGGGGTAGATTCCACCTCTGCCCATGAGCAGATCTGTGGCCTGCGGTAACGCAGTGAGCTTTGAGCCTGTTTCCTCACCTATTAAATGGGCATGGATAACAGCAGCAGGCTCTGTGGGGTTCTTACAGCATCCTATGAGACCGTAACTACAATAAACGTGTCCTGGTGCTCGGCACAGAGAACTGCTCAAAAATCAGGAGCTATTGATCGTTTACTCTGAAAACAAGCCTCGGAGACAAGCCGGGAAAGCTTTATGGCCCACCTGGCCCACGGCAGGAGCAGAGACTTAAGTCACTTGAGGTCACAAAGCCAACAAGGAAAGCCAGATAGAAAGAGCAACACAAGCGCTCGGACGTCTGGGTCCGTTTGTTCCGGCTGTGCAGGATGGCGTCCCTTCAGGTGTCATCCATCCACGGCGTC
>PVJL010014812.1:0-26597 GCA_004026885.1 Lyroderma lyra
CCCCTCCCCCGCCCAGCCCCTGTCCGGCCCCAGGGGCCACCTGTTCTGTGGTGATGTGTAAGGGTGCACCTGCTCTTGTCTTGTTAGAAAAACAAGAGAAAAGCTTAATTTAACTGAAATATATTTGTTACTTAGAACATTCTAGATACAAGGTTATAACCACGTGTACTTCCAGTGGCCCCAGTGTTCTGAAAGTTAAGACCTGGGTTATGCAGACGTCTGCCCCCAGGAGGAGAATGGGAACACCACCCTCGTTTGAGCTGTGCCCCTACGAAGCAGCGACTTGCAGGGAGACTCATGCCTCCCGTCTGTCGAGCTGTCACGGCAGCGCGGGTGTGGACAGGGGACTATTTATTCTCCTCTTTTTAGCTCTGTAAAATTACAAAATGCACCCTCCTTGTCCAAAAAATTCCAACAAACCTTACGTCAACAGGATTCAGTTAAGAGTGGGGGTCCCACTCATTCATGTCCGTCGGTAATTGCTTAATTACCTGTGGAGGGCTTCTCCCCTTTTAAAAGTTCAGGATTTACACATTCTAGTATTTAAAGTTTTATCTTAAAAAAAGATCTTATCTTTCATAACAAAATGTTATTTTTAAAATTTTTGATTATTGAAAAGCATACTTTTATTTAATAAAAAGAATTTTTAATTTAAACTCCAGGCAGTGCATACGGGTGTCCTGAGGCGGGGCGCTGGCTCCTGGCGGACCCACGTCCTCACCCGCCCCCGAGCTGCTGGGCACGCGCTCGCCCACCCTGGCCCAGGCGGCGGGACCAGGACTGCCGCTCTGGAGAGAGGAGTGCCCCACCTTCTCCAGGGGCGGGGCCTGAGGACACCTGGGCGGGGCAGCCCCTTGGCGTCAGGGCCACGCCCCTTCTCTAGCGCACGGGGCGGGGCTTCCCGCCAGCCGTTGAGGTGTTCCCTGTGGCCGGTTCACGCCCAGGTCCCTGGTGCTTCCTTCCGCTCCGGGGGTACAGCCAGCCTCTCAGAGGACCCTCTGTTCCAAAGCTGGGCCTGCATGGCCAAGACAGAACGAGGAGGTGGGGTGCTCTCAGCGGCCCCCTGCTTCCCACCTGCTGCTCAGAAAAAAGCCCACCGCCCTCCCTCTGACTGAGCTGCTTGATCCCCACCACGTCTCCGGTTCACGCCCCCTCTTTGGGAGATCGGAGTCCATCTCCATCACAAGCCCCATAGGTGCAGGCATCAGGCCTGTCACTGCTGGTGGATTGTCACACATCACACCGCAAAGGCTTCTGCCTAGTCATTCTCACCACCGTGGGTGGGTCCTTAGTACAAGCCCCCTTCTGTTGAGCAGCCTTCCGCCCAGCACGATCTCTACAGCCCTGGAGCAGCAGTGACATGCCCCCTTCTGCTGTGTGCTCCCAGTTGTCACTTAGCTCTGTCACTGTCTGGACGGGTGTGTCCCCCGTGCCTTGCTACCAGGGGTGGGTGGGTGGGCCGCCTTGACCACTCTGCTTCACGCATATGAAGGCGCATTGCCATGCTGTCAGGCTGCAGGCTTGTGTGATGTCATGGACATGAGTCCTGGGGTGAGAGCCAGCAGGGAGACGGCCCGACTGGGTGTGATGCCGTGGGGCTGTCTCCCTGTAGCAGATACCCTGTGACAAGGGGCTTAGGTCCCCACGCAAGAGGGAGCTGGTCCCTTTGCTTCACTGGGGTGGTTCTGTAGCTGAGAGATCATGTTCAGGGACTCCTGCCCCATAAATCTGTGGAGTCCAGGTGTGCCTGACACAGCAGCCCAGACAGCTCAGGAGCATCCTGCGAAAGCAGTCTGTGGGCCAGGGCCCTCTTGTAGCAGGTGGCCCCCCGGCATGTTGCCATGGCGCCCTGGCTGGGCCTCGCCTTCCCTTCCCACTGGGAGCTGGTTACGGCCCGGCTGCGGGAGCATGGCCTTCCCAGACATCCCGGGGTGGGCTGCGCGTGTTGGTGCCCGCTGTGCGGCATGCTTTTCCCCACTGCCCTCTCAGGTCTGTGGCCGCAGGAGCTCTGGGGTGCCCCCTCTCTCCCCGCCCCACCCCCCAGGCCCGAACAGGGCATCTGGGAGTTTGTGCATGCTGCCTTCCTGTCTCTGCCTCTGAGGGCTGCCTGCCCACCAGCCTGCAGCTGGGCGTTTGCAATCTTTGCCATTACACGCAGTGCTGGTCACAACCTCGTTCATCTCCCTCTCACACGAGCAAGCCGTCCTCAGGATGCACTCCGAGCATTTCCGGGTCTAAGGGTCAGTGCATTCTCATTGTGGACAGGATTCCCAGGATCCTTCTGGGAAAGTGTGACACTTTGTGCTCAGCGGCCACACCTGGGCCTGCGTCCTACGCCCGCCAATAACCTGCAGCCCAACCAAATTCTTAGAACATGAGAGATTTGTTCTGCAACCTTTTCTTTTAGCTCATCAGCTGTCATCAGTGTGAGTGTATTGTACGTGTGGCCCAGGGATGCCCAAGGGCTGGGCACTGCTGTCCTTTGTGGTTGACAGTCTTTGCTTTTCCCGCTCCGACAAGTGGAGAAGCTGGTCTCCTTGTTACCATGGGTCTCTGTTCCTGCACTGGGAACCAGGCGTCTCTTCCTGCATTCTGTGAGAGCTGCTGCCGCTGAGCCCGGGAGCATCTGAAGTGCGCAGTCCGTCCTGTAGAGGCATGGAGCCCGGCCAGGCTGGGCGAGTTTCCTCCCTGGCCTGGTGGGTCCCACCGCCCAGCACCGCCATCCTCTGGGCCCTGGCTCAGACTGAGGGGAAGCATGGTCATGTCATGGGTCCCTTTTAACTCCCCTTTTCCCTAAACTCGGCATGCTGCCTGCCTCTCCTTCACCCTCGTTTGCAGCGTCTGTGCATTGACATGCTGGCGCCCCATGGTGTGCGTTTCCTGTTCCACTACGCGCTCCGCTGGAGTGCGGACTGCAGCTGCAGCAACCCCAGCTCCTTGCTCTGCTCTGAGCACCCACTCCTGCCTCCAGCTCCTGGCCTCCTCCCGGCTCACAGCCCTGTCCTTTTTCCCTGCCCTCCACCACCTTGTTGACCTGTCTGCCAGGCCCGTCACCTGGCCACTCTGCAGCCCCTGCCCACTGGCTGCACCCACATCCCCTTGGCCATGCTCACATCTCCCACAGGCCTCCGTCCCCGCCCTCAGGCAGCGGCCTGGCTGCTGGGGTGAGAAGCGAGTCGGCACTAGGGGGACCTTCCTCGGGGTCCCCGCCGCCCCAGCAGCACTGGCGTGCTCAGCAGGCCTTTCGTCCCACAGGACAGATGCCGTCTGGCCGCCGCAACTTCTCTTGGTTACACGTGGCCGGGGGTTGTGCCTATTCCCGTGTCTTCCCTGCTGTGCTCATTGAGATCCATTTTTTCTACTTGTCATATCTGGTTTCATCTCTTTACACGAAGCCTTTTATTCTGCTTTCCTACTCTTGTGGGAAAGCCACCGTTGCCATTAGCTCGGCTTGCATGCCACATTCAAAAAAGACCTGGCAGGTATTAGCCCAGTGGGTTGCGTCTTCCAGGGAATTTCATTGCCCCACCCGTGCTGTCTGCAGGGCGCTCACTGCAGGCCTGGGACAGCACGGTCTCAGGGTGTGTCTGGGCAGTGTTTGGGGGGGAGGTGCCTGTGCTCCTGCACCCTCTGCAAGCTCTAGGCTCCACTCACAGCCCCTCGTGGCAGTGTGCGCTGTGGCTTCACCGCCAGTCGTGCCAGGTGCACAACCCTCCCAGGGGATACCTGTCCTGAGATCGGGGTCCCTGGCCTGGACCACTTGCCTGCAGAACCCCACTTCGCTTGGGGCCTTCCCATGGCACCTGAGCAGCCCACACGGGCAGGGTCGGGGGACAGTGCCAGGCGAGGTTGAACCTACCCTGGGCCATTGGGGCTGGGTGGTGTGAGACATGAGGTGCAGCAGAGTGCCTGTGCTGGCATCCTTTTGTGTTTTCTGTCTTCCTGGTCTTCCTTCTTAATTCGCTAAGGTTTCTTCGCACATGCCCACTGCCCAACGACAGCAAGGTGTGCCGCACTCTGCAGGCTGGGTCCTCGGGTCTGCGCCGCGCTGCTGCCCCCTGGCGGCCGCCGTCCACTCTGCAGCGTCCTGTCTGGGGGAGAGGCGTGCCCCGGCCCAGGAGGCTTGGGCACGGATGTAGGGTCTGTGGGACTCAGGGCCCCTCGCCGGGGCCTGGCTCTGCGGCACTGCAGGACGAGGGGACGTGTGGCGTAAGTGGTGTGGAACTCAGGCTCAGCGCCTGGGGGAGCATCGGGCAGGCTGGTGCTGTGGGCAGGGGGCAGAGGGTCCCACCTGGACCCCCGACAGGTGTGCCGCCAGTTGCTGCTGTGGGCAAGGACGGGAGAGTGTGTTGGGCCCTGGGCAGAGGCAGGAGCTTGGGGCCCGCCCTCTGTGCCCCCCACGTGCCTGGCCGGGCTGACCCGCTTGGAGTGGGCAGGGCTCCCGCAGCACCGGGAGCGGGGGTGGGGGGCATGGAAACCGAATCCTGCCTTGTTCCTGGCCTGGAGAAAAACTTAGCCTCCCACCGTCCGTACACTGAGGGGAAAAACAGGCAGGAGGAAGAGCTGTCTCCCGGGCCTTTGGCTCCTGCCCGGGCAGGGGCAGGGGCAGGGGCGGGTGGGCGGCTGTGCTCAGGGGCTCCTGCTCCCCAGCACTTTACTGGCCCCCAGGGTGGAGGTAGGCTGTTTTCCCCATCATCCTGGCCCTGGTGCGCCCAGTTCCCCCGCCCCCCACTGTAGGGATCTGTTTTCCAGGTCAGGGTGAGTGCTCAACGACACCCACTCACTGGCCTGGTGGGTGGGTCAGCCTGGGGCCACGGATGTCGGGGGGGGGGGCCATGTCTCCCCCGTCCTGTTGGTTTGGGGCACCTCTAGAGGCACCAGCGGGGCCTTGGGGCCACGGTCTTTGCCCTTGGAGTGACAGACCCGCAGTGAGTGCCATGCACCCTCCCTAGGGGGGCCCCCAGCCCTCGCCTTGTTCCCCCCACACCCCCGCCCCCGGACTGGCTCCGGGTCCTGCATCCCAGGGGTGCAGGGATGGTTGGGTCCGCGGCTGGTGACACCAGGTGTCAGCCCTCCCTGGAGTCCTCCTCTAGAGCTTGGACACTGTGATGGGTTTGGCCCTTGACAGCGATCACTGGGTGGGGGCCCCTCAAGTGACCCACTTACACCTGGGGTGTCCCTGGTCCTATCCTGAGGCCCAGGGCCCAGTTGGAGCTTCTCAGAGATTGGGGACAGCAGGGACTTTGCCCTCATGAATCAGGACAGCAGGAGGGGACTAGGGACCCTGGGCCTGGGATTGGCCGAGTCAGAGGGTGTTGGAATTGACCTAACCAGTCTTCCCTTATCTTGCAGGCCGCAGGGACCCCTTCCCCAAAAACAGCAGCGGCAAGAGCACAGGGCGAAGACGAGTACGCGCAGGACAGTTCTGACGAGGAGGTAGGGCTGGGCTCTGCCCTGGCGGAGGGGAGCCGGCCACCGTGGGGCCTGAGTGGGAGTCCTGGCCCTCGGCCCCGCTCTCGGTCTGGAAGAGCAATTTTGGGGTTGGGGACTCATGACTGCAGGGGTGTGTGTGTCAGCGCCTGGGGCGGAGGGGGTTGGGTGTAGTGCAGTGGCCCTGGGTTCTGGGCCCCGGTGTGCTGGGGGAGGGGTGGCCGATACGGGGGTCCCCGTGTGTTCCTTGGGGGCTGTGTTCACACTCTGGGGGACAGGCCTGGGTTCCATCCACCCTGCGAGCACTGAGGACAGCCGTGCTGTCGGCTTCCTGCAGAGAGTGGGCGGCCACATGCTCTGCCCTTCCCTGCCCACACGCTCTAGTCGCAGGCCTACCGGGGCCTCAGAACCTGGTCGCCTCCCTCGAGTTCCCGGTCTGGGGGGAAAGCAGGAGCGAGGTGTCACACTAGGGTGCTCGGTGTGGCCCCCGCAGTCCTGCCAGTGGGTGGAGGCTGCCCGTCCGCTGCCCGGTCCCTTCCGGAGGGCTGAGCGCTGCAGAGCTCTGAGCCCCGGGGCTGTGCTGCTGGCTGCCTCTGCCCTCCCTGGTGAGCCCGGGATACCCTGTGCTGTGGCCCCTGTGGGCGCCCCCAGGTGTGGCCTGGGGTCTGGGGGAGGACAGCCGCAGGGATGGGGCCGCAGGGACTGGGCCTTGGCCCTAGGAGCACTTCCTGCCGCCCCGTCAGGGGTGCTGGGCCTGGGGAGGCACGGCCCCCCTGCTCGCCTCCACCCCCTCCCTCACGCTCTCCTGGCAGCGGCTGCAGGAGCCTTGGCCGCCCGCCCGGTCCGGTCTCTGTGCGTTCGGAGAACAGAGACAAAACAAAATAAATTGGTTTCCTGGCCGGAGCAGCGGGCGGACCCTGCGAGGGGGGGCGTGCAGCGCGCTCCCGGCCTGTCTCCCCCTCCCAGGGGCTCTGGCTGTCGGCAGCCACATCCTGTCGGCTGCTTTTTTCTATTTGGTATTTTGAGAAATCAATGATGATTGTAAATGGAGTGCGGGGTGGGGGGGCACTGGGCCTACCCCGGCCGGCGGGCCCCCACCCCGCCTGTCCCAGAGCCGCTGCGGGGGCTGCGGGGGCTGCTTCCTCCTGCGATGACTATCCCATCTGTCGGCCTGAGTGACAGGACGGAGCCGCAGTGCCCCTGGGTGGCCCCAGGGGGGCGGCAGAGCTCAGCCTGCAGGAGCTGGGGCAGAGGGTCCTGTCCCCTGGGGAGCTGTGCACGTGGTCACGGAGTTCTCCACCCTGAGGTTGTGCCCTGTCCCTGCCATCTGAGAAAGCAGGGTGGGCTTTGGGGAAGGGGCCTGGGAGGCTGGGGCACGATGGTCCCACCAGGTGTAGGGGAGGATGGTGTGGGGTGTGCCAGCCCAGGTGACCCAGGGGGTAGGTCAGGGGCACAGAGCCCTGCAGGTGGTTGGTGCCTGTGAGCGGCCCGGATCCATGAACGCCGCTCACGTCAGGGTCCTTAGAGGTGGGCGGTGGTGCCAGGACCCCGCTCAGGCTCTGGGCGGCCCCAGCGGCAGGCAGGGGGTCTGATGGTGGGTGGGTGTGTGGGGGCCTGGGAGAGAGCCTGGAAGGCATGTGGGGGCTGGAGGGGGAGTGTTGCCCAGCCTCCCCACCCCTGGGGCCTGGACCTGAGGCCTGGAGTGGGCCACTCAGGGGGCTTTTTGGGCCCTCTGACTGCTGGCGTCTTGCTGGGCCTGGCTTTGGGGACCCCCACCCAGATGCTCACTGGGTGGTGCCCATGGCCTTCGCAGGAGAGCCTGTGCCCTGTGTCCACAGCTCGCCCTGCCCAGTGCCTCCCCTGGGCTCACGGCCCTCTCTGCACCTGGGGTCCTGGCCGCCTTGGGGGGAGCCTGGAGGAGCTACACGCGCTCCGTCCCCCCAGTCCACCTCACCCCTCTGCAAGGCACCCGCACTTCACAGACGTGATCTCATCCAGCCGCCTGGACCCTGGGGGCGGGGGAGGGATGGGGAGGGGGCCCCCGGCCTTCCGCAGCAGCGCCCCTCCTCCATTCCAAGCAGCTAGAGAAACTGAGGCCCGTGGTGGGTGCAGACGCCCACCCAGCAGACCCCTGGCCCGTGTGTCTAGGCAGCAGGTCGGGGTGAGGGGTTCAGGGCCCCGTGAACTCTGGCCAGAAGGACTGCGGGGGGTGGGGGTGGCCTGGACACCCTCCCCTCCCCCACCTCCGCCCCGCGTCAGGGCGAGGGCGGGGCTTCGCGGTAACTCGGGGATCCCGCAGGGACGGCGGGCCTGTCTGCATCCAGAGCCTCGCGATCCCCTCTGCTCTCTCGCCAAACGCCGTTAATGGCTTCTCCCAGCTACTGAACCGGCAGCTGCCTCCAGCGCTGGCGGCCTCCCGCTCCTCCCGGGGCGCCCGCCCCCGCCCGGCCGGCACTCAGAGCGCCTGCGTCGCTGCTGGCAGCCGGAGCCCGTGGGCTCAGGTTTCCAAGCTGTTTGTGGGGACGCCCGGCGCTCAGCCTGCTCGCCTCTGCCTCCCTGGCGGCCTTCCACCCCCGCGGCCAGCCTCCGAACTGGGCCACTGGCCTGGCCCGGGCCCGCCCCACTGGTCTGCTCGGGCTGGCCCCCGTGGGGAGGGGCGCCAGCCTGCCCTGCAGACCCACGCCCCGCAGGTGGCGGGAAGGCTCGGGGTGTGAGGGCCGTGACCGCAGGGTGCCCTCTGGTGTCTGTGCTGGGCTTCAGCTCAGAGCCAGGCCCCCTGTGCTTAGGTGCCCCGCCCTTGACCTGGGTAGGCCTTGGGCTTCTCAGGAGCCACCCTTTGCATCCGGTTTTCCCAGTTGGGAGAGAAGGTTTCCCCTGGGGAGGTAAGGGGCGGGTAAGCAAGGAGTGCGCAGAGAGCAGTGGTGGGCGCAGTCGCCCCTTAGGAGGTGTATAGTGAGCACCCTGGGGGCCTGTGTGGCAGCTGGCAGGTGGATGTGGGGTCCTTCAGGGACTCGCCTGCTGGGTGCCAGTCTCTATGGCATCAGGAGCCAGGCAGGCTGGTGGGTGGGAGGGCCTTGGGTCAGGGGGCCCCTGACTGCAGGTGTTTCCCCAGGGGCAAGCTCTGCAGGGAATGTTGAGCAGCGGGTGCTGGGGGCGGAGCTGGGGCGTGTCCCAGGCCAGGACTGTCCTGCTGGCGAAGGGGCCGCAGGGGCAGGGGTGCTGTGTGTGTCCCACAGAATGAGATTGGAGGGTGGGGGACAGGTGTGAAGCTTCTGGGACTCGGCCCAACTAAAGCAACAGCTCCGTGTTTGACTGGTGGGGCTCAGCACAGGCCTTGGCCGCTCAGTGAGGGGGGCCCAGCTTGCACTCCTCCTCAGCATTGCCCTGCCTGCAGGAGGCTGAGGGTTGGGGTGCTCCACCTGGGAATGCCCATGGGACTCTGGTCAGCCCCAGGAGAGGGGCAGAGGGTGGGGCCCGGGTACCTGAGGACTGGGAGTAGGGTGGCTCATCCTGTGGGCCCTGGGGGCAGACTTACTCCCCACGCCGTGGTGGAGGTGCTGGGAGGGGGCCAGGCAGTGACATCAGAGAGGGCTTGTGCCCACAAGTGTCTGAAGGCAGGGGGCGGGGGGGCGGGGGCGGCCAGCTCGGCTTCCATGTGGGATGGACAGCGGGGGTGGGGTGGGGTGGGGGCCCCTGCCGGCCTCTGCAGCCCGCCTGCCGCCTGGGTCTTGGGAGGAGATGCGGGGAGCGGCTCTGAGCTCCCCACCTGGCCCACCTGGCCCTGCCTCTGGCCCATGCGCTGCTGGGGTCCCCTCGGCTGGCGTTGGCCCTGGGGGCAGGGCCTGGCCAGCACCCGGACGGGTCCCGCGGGCAGTCTGTGGGTCCCCTGCAGCAGGTGGGCTCCGGCGCCCGACCGCCGCCCCCGCGGAGCGCTCCGCCAAGATGAAAGGCGCCGCGCTGGGCGCCCGGGGACGCGGCGCAGGAAGCCGATGGCGCGGAGACGGGCGGGCGCTCCGAGTGGGGAGCCGCGAACACTGCCGCATTGTAATCGGAGAGGGGCCGGGGGAGCGCGGGCGAGCCGGCGAGGGCGGCTGACCCCGCGCTCCCGGGGGACAGGTGGGAGCGGGAACGAGGAGCGAGTGAAGGATTCCAGAGGTGGGCCGGCTTCCTCCCTCGCAGACAGACACGGGAGGGAGGTGGCGGCGGGCCAGCCGTACCTGCACTTCCAATCTGCGGTCCTGACAGCTGCAGCCACTTTGCGGAGGGGGAGGGGCGGCCCGCGCGAGCGGAACCGGCGCAGCCGCGGCGGCCATGGCGGCCCGCGTCCGGGCGGTGGGGCGGGGCCTGCGGCTCGTCCCCCGGGCCGGCTCTGGGGCCGGGCCGCCCGTCGGTGCCCGACCCGGAGGGGTCACATGTGCTTCCTGGCAGCCCGCAGGTGCTGAGCGGGGTGGGGGCCGGCCGGCCGCGGGCGCAGTTGGCCTGGTGATGAATCATGTGGCCGCCAGCACCTCATTCCCCGGTCGGGGACAGGGAGCTGACAGCCCGGGCGAGCGGAGTGTTTCCAGCCCAGCCTGGTCCGGGGGCCGGGCGGGGGGCGCTGGCCCGGGGTGCCTCGTGGGTTGCACACGCGCGGCCCGGGGTCTTTGTCCCGGGTCCCGCGTGCGGGGGCAAGGCCAGCACCCTGGGGGGGGGGGAACGGGAGCTGCGGTGCGTGGGGAGCACCTGCCACCACGGCCCCGGAGGCCGCGTGCAGCCGAGGGGACTTGCGTGGGGCCGCCGGAGCCACCCCCGGTCTGGTTCGCATTTCTGGAGCAGCCGAGGGTGACGAGCGCTCCTCCCCGCCCCCTCCGCTCCCGCTCCTGCTGGCTGGCGGTCCAGGCCCTCGGCCGCGGCTGCTACCGGTGCAGCTGAGGGAGCAGCTGGGCCCGCTGCCCAGGCCCGAGGCCGGCCAAGCTGCAGCCGCTGCTGGACTAAGAGGCACGGCGGCCGAGGGCCTAGCCCGCGTGCCCTGGCCCCGCCGGCTGGGCCTGGGGACTGTCCCCAAGGCCTGTTCTCCCGCCACTTCCACCTCCACGCGTCCTCCCGTCCTGCGCTGGGCCCCAGGCGAGGGTCCCTGACGCACGCACCCTCCAGCGTCCTCCCCGGTCCCCTCAGGCCTTGCTGTGTGCGTGACCCCACCTGCCCGCGGCCAACCAGGCCCCTCCTCTGTGACCGTGAGGCGTGTGGGGTACCCGTCGTCCTGGGGGGTTTTGTGAGGGAGGTTTGTGGGTGCAGCCAGTGGCTGAGGGGCAGGTGGGCCACAGATCGCTGCCTCGGGACCCTGGGGCACCTGCCTGCTGGCACTGCCCCCAGCCCTGCCTTGGCAGTGTTGGGGTCCCGGGAGGGGGCGGGGTGCTTTGTTCAGGCCCCCACTGGATCCCGTGTCCCGGCCTGGGTCTGGCCCCGGGCAGGCGGTCGGAGGTGAGGGCGCAGGGACGGGGCTTGCCCGCTCCCCCGCGCCAGCTGTGGGCTCCTGCAGGATTAAGGAGAGGAAGCCTGGGATTGGGTTTCCCTGGGGGGACCTGCCGCTGTGACTTCCTACCTGTTCCGTTTCTATCAGATTGGACACAGCCCCCTCTCACCCTCGGTGCTCTGGCTTTGAGAGTTTCCTCCAAAATTACACCACTGCTTCCTGCCTGTGGTTCCCTGGAGCCCGGCCATTGGGGGGGGGGGGGGCGGGAGCTCTCACCCTGCCCTGTTGGGGTGCCCACGTGCTCCTCAGCACCTGGCCGCTCCGCTGGCGCCCCAGCGGGCGCCTCACTGAGGGCTGGGGGAGCCCGGGCCAGCACCTGGTGCTCTTGGCCCTTCCCCACCGGCTGGCCGGAAGTCGGACCGCTGGCCGCCTGGGTGGGTGGGGGAGGTGGCCCCCGCAGCTCCCCCTGCACCCCCGCCCCGCCTTTCTTCTCCTCTGTGCCAGCAGGGCTCACACTGCTGAACTGTAATTGTCACCTGCAGGGTTTTAATGGCGAGCCAGCTGTGCACAGCTTGGGGAGGGGCTTGCACTGCCCTCCTCCTAGGCGGATGGGGCTTTTTGGGGAGGTGGGTGGGCACAGTGGGAGATGGCCAGGGTCCTCCTGGTGTGGGCAGTGCCACAAGGGGCCAGGTGCAGGGCTGGGGCAGGGGCAGCCCGGACAGGAGTGTCCTGCCCAGGTTCGCTGTGCCAGTCCCTGCCCCTCACTCAGTGTCCTCACCGCCGTGCTCTGGGGCTCTGCGCTCTGGCCAGGGGCCCTGCAGGCTGTGCCCTGCTCACCCCAAGGGGCGCCCCCCCCCCCACGCCCCCGTTGTTGGCCCGGGGACAGACCCAGGCCTGAACACGGGGTCCCTGCCGTGGACTGGCTCTGCCCTCCTCTCCCCTCGTCTCCTTCGGCCCCCAGGCCACAGTTCCTGTGCCACGAGCCTGAGAGGGAGGGCTCCGAGGCCTGGGAGGTGGCACCCCAGTGGGAACGGGACGGAGAGGCAGCCCGAGGTGGGGTGTGGGCTCAGGCTGGGTCTGGACTGTTTGAGAGGACATTGTGTGTCCACATTTAGAAGATACTGTTTTGTTTTTAATTATACAAAATTTCCAGACTTTATATTATCATATCAAAGACACAAGATGCCAGTACGTAGTGACCAGAAGAAAACCCCAGTAGGAAGCCAGCGCGGAAAGTTCCAGTGGGCCTGGGCAAGTGCTGGGGCCAGCTCAGAGTGCTGCGCCGCCTGTGTCCATCGGCCTCATTCCCGGCCGGAGAGGCCTGTGCCTGAGTCAGGTCCATGGGGCTCGGCGTGGATGGCCCAGCGGCTCGGCCTCTAACTCCGGATGGCCGTCTTTCTGTCCCGATCCTTGCCCTGCGGAGGGGAGGGCAGTGTCAGGGCCTGGGCAGAGACCCAGTGCCAGCCCGCGCCTCCGGGCGTCCCCCCACGCCGTTGCAGGTGGCGGGCACTGGAAGCACCCCCTTTGGTGCTCACCCCGCTTCCCGTGTACTTGGGGAGGCGGGCACACACTGCTGCACAGCCGAATTGTAAAATTAAATTTCCCAGATGTTCAGGCCCCAGGAGCTCGTGCGTGCTGTCTGGAGAGGAAATGGGGATTGGGGAGAGCTGCGCGTGCTCTCTCCCCGCTCACCCTGCTTTTCCGGTGCCACCGAGCACGGCAGGGGCTGTAAATCACGGCCGGCCAGCGTCCGGCCCTCGGACCCCACGGCCACGCCGGTTCTCTGGGGGGTGGGGTGGGGTGGGCTGGGGCAGGGGCTGTGGGCGGTCACACCGTTGGGGGGAGGGGTCGCCTCCCTGCCTCACTGCCCCTGAGTCCCTGTCCCGTGGGGGCAGGGGGACCGGAGCTGTCTGAGCCAAGCCTGGTGGGTCTCCCAGCCTCTCCCCCGGTTGGTGTCTGCCTCGCAGGTCCCCCACCTGTGCTGGGTGGTGCTCTCTGGTCCCCATGGAACCTGCGTCCTGGGGACTCCTGACAGCAGGCCTGAGGAAGGCCCGGCCCAGCCTGCTCTAGCGGCGCCCACCTTGTGCTCCCTCTCTCAGGCCCCACTGGGGCTACAGGTGCCACTGGGGGCTCTGTCTCTCTGCCCCACTCGCTGCCCGCAGGTGTGGGACACAGGGCTGATTTGGACGTGGGGTTCCACGTCCTCCTTGGGTTCCTGTCCCCAGATGCCCTGCAGGACACTCACCAGCTTCCTCTGGTTGCTCAGGCAGAAGGTGCAGATCTGCTTGGGCTGGGCGTTCTCGCCGTCGCGAGCGGGGGGCGGTGGGGGGCTGCCGGCGCGCGCCGTGTGGAAGAAGGCGGGCCCCGAGTGGCACGGCTGCCCGTCGCCGCAGGCCTCGCCCACCAGCAGCACGTTGCCCAGGTGCGAGATGTAGCTGGAGGCCAGGCGCAGCGTCTCGATCTTGGAGAGCTTGCGGTCGGCAGGCTCCGTGGGGATGAGCGTGCGTAACGCCGTGAAGGCCGTGTTCACGCTGTTGGTGCGGTCCCGCTCCCGTGCGTTCGCCGTGTGCCGCTGCCGGGGCTCCCGGCCCGGCCGCCCCCCGGGGCCCGGGTCGCCGCCTCCCGCCCGCCTTCCCCCGGCCCTTCTCCGGGCGCCCTGGAGGCCGCAGCGCGCCGCGTGCACGCGGCAGGGCTTCTCGTCGGAGCCGGAGCTCTCGCTGCCGCGGTCCTCGTCCTCCGACAGCGGGCTCACCTCGGGGTACAGGTAGCGGCCGGGCGGCGCGGAGCGCAGCATGGCGAGGGACACAGGCCGGCGGGCGCGCCGTCAGCTTCGCCGCGCGCAGCGCATGCCGCCGGGCGGGCGCCCGGGCCGGGGAGGCGCGGGTCTGGGGCGCCCGCGGTGGCGGCTGCGGCGCCGCGCGCACGTGTGCGTCCCGGGCTGGAGTGGGGCCGCGGGCCGAGCCTTTATAGTGGCGGCGGCCCCTCCCCCGCGCCGGCCCGCCCTCCTCCCCGCCTCCCAGCCCCTGGAGGCCGCTGGAGCAGGGGCCCCGCGTCCCTCTGCCTTCCCGAGCCCGGTGGAAGGGGCCTGGAGCATCTTGCTGTCTCTGGGGCATGTGGGGATGGGGGGGTGGTGGTGGTGGGAACCCCCTTCTGGGTGGTTCTAGTTCTGTGCAGCCCTCCTGCCCCAGGGCAGGAGGGTCAAAGGAGACCCATAACCCCAGCCTTTTCCTCTGGCATGACCAAGTTAACCCAGCTGCCCTGGCCGGGATGCCTGGCCACACCCTGTCTGTCTCTCCCTTTCGTGTACACTTGAGCCTTCTGTGCCAGGCTTGGGGGGGGGCAGTGCACAGGGGAGCATTGAGGGGCTGGAGTTCCGCCCCAGCCCCTGCAGCTATCCCCCCATTTATGCATGGGGTCACCTGGTGACACAGCTTGTCTTGCCTGCACCTGCCCCCGCCCCCTGCACAGGCTGTGCCCTCCTCCTGAACCCGCCCCCTCCCCAGTTCACGCCTGCACCCTGCTCTGGAGAAATCTTCCCACACCCCTGCCTCCCCCCCCCAGGGTCTGTCCAATTCAGCCACCTCCATGGAGACCTGGGGGGACACTGAAGTCCCCCTGCCCTGTCAGGGTTGGGGGAAGGGCGTTCCTAGCAGTGGGTAGGGGAACAGGGGCGTGCCTCCCAGGAGCACTCCAGGAAGCCAGTCCTGGGACAGGCAGGTGCAGGTGGGCAGAGCCCAGGGGTCCTGCACTGCTGCAAGGGGGCCTTGGGCTCCCAGCTGCGCTGTCTCATCCGGGCCCCTCCCCCTGTGGCTACTGCTGCAGGAAGCGGCCGCTTGGGCAGCAGTCTCCACGCTGGGCAGAGGGAGGGTGGTGGCTGGCAGGGGCCTCGACCAGGAATGTGGCTGCTCTGCCCATCGAGGATGGGGTGAGGGGTGCTGGGGGCAGGGAGCTGGTGTGTGTGTGTGGGGGTGCCTCAAACGCCTGCAGGGCAGAATGCAGTGGCTTCCGCCCTGCCTTGGAGTGGGTTGGCGGGGTCTTCCCCGAGTCCCTGCCTGTGGCTACCCATTTTTGCCTAAGGCCCCCGCCAGGGGAGGGAGCCCATGGCGATGAGCTCACCCTTGTCTGTGGCTGCCCAGGGCGCTGGCCAAGGAATCCGGGGGGAGGCTCTGGGGTTGGCACCACTTCAGTGGAAAATGTGAAGGTATGGCTCCGGCGCCTCTGCGGGCGGGGGGCGGGGTGCGGGGGACAGCGCCGCTGGGCCACGTCACACCCGGGGTTGGGGCACGTGTCGGGGTGTCCGGGTGCAGCCTCGAGGCCGTCCCCTGGCTCCCACCCTTCCCCTGCATCTGTGTCCTGGGGGCCTGGAGGGAGGACGGACCCAGTGCGTGTCCGGGGCTGACGGGGACCTGCTGCCCCAGGATGTGCGCAACACGGTGGGCAACGTGCCCCTGGAGTGGTACGACGACTTCCCCCACGTGGGCTACGACCTGGATGGCAGGCGCATCTACAAGCCTGTGCGCACCCGGGACGAGCTGGACCAGTTCCTGGACAGAATGGACGACCCCGACTACTGGTGAGCCTGGGGGGCCTGGCCTGCGGGGTGGGGGCGGGGGTGGGGGTGGGCCGTCCTGATGGCAGTTCTGCTGGTGGCGGGGGGGGGGGGCGGCCCCAGGCGCACCGTGCAGGACCAGACGACAGGGCATGACGTGCGGCTGACGGACGAGCAGGTGGCCCTGGTGCGGCGGCTGCAGCGGGGCCAGTTTGGGGATGAGCGCTTTGACCCCTACGAGGTAGGCGAGGTGGCTGGCGCCGGGGCGCGGGGGCGCGGGGTTCCCGCGGGGCTCTGGCCCACACGCCACGCTTGCTCCCCCAGCCCGCCGTGGACTTCTTCAGCGGGGACCCCATGATCCACCCAGTGACCAACCGCCCCGCCGACAAGCGCAGCTTCATCCCGTCGCTGGTGGAAAAGGAGAAGGTGGGTGCCCCCTCCCCCGGGTGCAGCCCCCCTCCCCCGGGTGCAGCCCCCCACGGCTGGCCCTGACCCGCCTGTCTGTGCAGGTGTCTCGCATGGTGCACGCCATCAAGATGGGCTGGATCCAGCCGCGCCGGCCCCGCGACTCCACCCCCAGCTTCTACGACCTGTGGGCCCAGGAGGACCCCAACGCTGTGCTGGGGCGGCACAAGATGCACGTGCCTGCGCCCAAGCTGGCCCTGCCCGGCCATGCCGAGTCCTACAACCCACCCCCTGAGTACCTGCTGAGCGAGGAGGAGGTGGGTCCGGCCAGGGTGGGGGTCTCGGGCACCGGCCCCGTGTCCCTGGCTCACCCCTGTGTCCACAGCGCCTGGCGTGGGAGCTGCAGGAGCCCGGGGAGCGGAAGCTGAGCTTCCTGCCGCGCAGGTTCCCCAGCCTGCGGGCCGTGCCCGCCTACGGCCGCTTCGTGCAAGAGCGCTTCGAGCGCTGCCTGGACCTGTACCTGTGCCCGCGGCAGCGCAAGATGAGGGTGTGTGGAGCATGGGGCCCGGGTGGGGGCGGGAGGCCCCCGGGGCAGGGTGACCCTGTGCTCTGCTGCCCCAGGTGAACGTGGACCCTGAGGACCTCATCCCCAAGCTGCCCCGGCCGCGGGACCTGCAGCCTTTCCCCACGTGCCAGGCCCTGGTGAGTAGGAGGGCTGGGTGGGGAGCACCTGCCTCGGGGCGCCCGGCTCCTCACTGCCTTCTCCGCAGGTCTACAGGGGCCACAGTGACCTCGTCCGCTGCCTCAGCGTGTCCCCTGGGGGCCAGTGGCTGGCTTCAGGTGGGCCTGGGGTGGGGGGGCAGGTGCAGCTGGGGGGCTGGGCAGGAGCGCAGGAGGGCAGGTGCTGAGGGCCACATCTGCCCTGTGCAGGCTCAGATGACGGCTCGGTGCGGCTCTGGGAGGTGGCCACCGCCCGCTGCATGAGGACTGTGCCCGTGGGGGGCGTGGTGAGGAGTGTGGCCTGGAACCCCCACCCCACCGTGTGCCTGGTGGCTGTGGCTGTGTAAGTGTGAGGTGGGGGGGTGGGGCGGTGGGTGCCAGGTGACTGCAGGTGGGGTGACCGTGCCTGAGCGCCCGCATGTGGCTTCGGCCCGCAGGGAGGACGCAGTGCTGCTGCTGAACCCGGCCCTGGGGGACCGGCTGGCTGTAGGCAGCACAGACCAGCTGCTGGACGCCTTCACGGCCCCAGAGGAGCCTGCCCTGCAGCCCGCCCGCTGGCTAGAAGCCTCAGAGGAGGAGCAGGCATCGGGCCTGCGGCTGCGCATCGTCCACGGCAAGGTGGGGGGCACGTTGGGGTCTGGGGACAGGGATGTGGGGGCCCGGGGCAGACAGGGGCCCCACCCCACTCAGCCAGCCTCACTCCCACAGCCGGTGACGCAGGTGACGTGGCACGGCCGTGGGGACTACATGGCTGTGGTGCTGGCCGCCCAGGGCCACACGCAGGTGCTGATCCATCAGCTGAGCCGGCGCCGCAGCCAGAGCCCGTTCCGCCGCAGCCATGGGCAGGTGCAGTGCGTGGCCTTCCACCCTGCCCGGCCCTTCCTGTTGGTGGCCGCCCAGCGCAGCGTGCGTGTGTACCACCTGCTGCGCCAGGAGCTCACCAAGAAGCTGGTGCCCAACTGCAAGTGGGTGTCCAGTATGGCTGTGCACCCCGCAGGTGAGGGCCGGGGGAGGTGCCCTGCGGGTGAGGCCCCCCCAGGGAAGGCCAGCAGTCCCCACCCCCCCACCCTCCGTGCCCTGCCCCCAGGGGACAACCTGATCTGCGGCAGCTATGACAGCAAGCTCGTCTGGTTTGACCTGGACCTTTCCACCAAGCCCTACAGAGTGCTGAGGTGAGGCCCTGGGGCGCACACGTGTATGTGCGTGTGTGCACGTGTGTGTGTGTGTGTGTGTGGTGGGGGAGGGGCCTGTCCCCCATCCCCCGCCTCAATCACCTCCCCCCTGCCACCCCCCATCCCCAGGCACCACAAGAAGGCCCTGCGGGCCGTGGCCTTCCATCCCCGGTACCCCCTCTTTGCATCTGGCTCAGACGACGGCAGTGTCATCGTCTGTCACGGGATGGTGTACAAGTGAGTGCGGACCCCACTCAGCCCCCGTGGGGACTGTGCCACCGGGTGCAGAGCCCCTCTCGGCCCTAACTGCGTCCCTCTCCCACAGTGACCTGCTGCAGAACCCGCTGCTGGTGCCGGTGAAGGTGCTGCGGGGGCACACGCTGACCCGCGACCTGGGCGTGCTGGACGTGGCCTTCCACCCCTCCCAGCCCTGGGTCTTCTCTGCGGGGGCAGATGGCACCATCCGCCTCTTCACCTAGGCAGTGGGCGCGCTGGGGACGCTCCCTCAATAGAGGCGCTTTCTTCTGCGTGGTGGTGCGAGTGGCCTTCTTGAATCCGGGTTCCTGACCTGCTGCCCCCCACACCTCTCACACTCCATGTCCTGGGGGGGGGGTGGCGGCCCCACCTGACCGACAGGACCTTACCACAAGGCAAGGTCCAACACTGCATCCCCTGGTCACCTGCTGAGAAACGGATGGCTTTATTGGAAGCAAAGTTAGGGGGCACAGACCGGCCCCACCCTGTGTGGCCTAGAGCAGCTTCCGGGGCGAGGAGGGGCAGGAGGCCGCAGGCCGGTCCCCTGCAGTGCGGGCCTGTCCCGGGCTGGCACTGCTGGTCCCACGCGGAGCCTCAGGCAAACTTCACCAGGCGGCCCACGGTCTCCGCAGCGTTCACACGCACGGCGGGGGCCGGGTCCTTGAGCAGGAGCTGCAGTGCTGGGGGACAGGCAGCTGCTGGGCGCCTCCGCGGCCCGCCCACTAGCGGGTGGGGGCAGGGCTGGCCCCGCCCCTTCCTGGCGCAGGGAGTGGGGGTTGGGGGGGCCGGGACCCCATGCTGCACACCCCGCCTTGTGCGTGGGGCCGGACGCCCGCCCAAGACAGGCCTCTGCCGGGAGGGCTCAGGAGCCAACGGAAAGATAGTTTTTCCTTTTTTAGTGTTTTTTAAGCTCTTTTGGAACAGTTAAGAAGTTTCCGTGAATTACTAGAGACGATGAGGTCACCAGTGACAGGGAAAAAATCCTTGAAATCCAGGAAAATCACTTAGTCCCCCGTGGTGCCAACAGGGTCAGCCCACAGGAGCGCGGTGCGGCCTGACAGGTGGGGGTGGCGGGGCCGCTGGGTCCTGCCCGCGTGGGCTGGGGGCACTCACCTGCCGTCAGCTGCTCCAGGTCCACCTGTGGCCGGTGCTCAGGCTCCACGTACAGCACCAGGAAGCCTGCGGGGAGGGCGACGGGTCAGGGCGCTGGTGGGGGCACGGTGGCCAGGCCTCGGGGCGGCACTCACCTACCTGTAAGCATGGGGGCGGCGGCGCGGACGTCCTCCCAGCTGCTCTGGAAGTAAAACTGGCTGGTGCTCACCAGGCGGCCCAGCAGGTCCGGGAAGTGGTGCATCTGCGGGAGGCCGCCCGTGGGTGAGACGCAGCCCCCGCGCCCCGCCCCCGCCCCGCCCCCGCCCCGCCCCCTCACCAGGTGCTTGCATGTGGTGTTGAGGAACTCCCCGTAGTGCAGGCCCCGTCCCTCCTGCAGGTGCCTCTCGAAGGCAGCAGCCAGCTCCTCACACTCCAGGTTTGGGCCGCACATGCGCAGGGCAAACCTGCAGGCCTGCGGGGCTGACGCTCAGTCCCGGAGCGGCCGGGTCCCTGAGGCCGGCCTGACTCGCCCATCCCCCACTGGCTACTCACACCGGCCACGGGGGCCTGGGGGTCCCGCAGGTGCAGCAGTAGGGGCACCAGCCCGCCGACAACCTGCTCCAGGAAGACATCCTCGCAGTCCCCATGACAGGCCTTGTTGAGGTGCCCGAAGAGGCGGATGGATGCAGAACGGAACTCCATCTTCTCCTGGGGTGGGAGGAGACGTCACTCCACAGGCGGCCTCCCCAGCCCCCTCCCTCCCCGCCCCGAGTGCCAGGCCCCAGACCCCTCTCCACACCACCCCGCCTTTTCCCCAAAGCCATGCACGCTGCTCCCCTACCCCCACCCCCGCACGGACCTGTCAGCAGGGCACTTAAAGCAGTGACTAAAGGAGGGGGCAGAAAGGATGGGGGCAGGTGCCGGTGCCAGGAGAGTGCGCGCACACTTGCATGCACGTATGTGTGTGCGCGCGCCCCACTCGCATTCAGCAGGATCTGTACGCAGCCCTGCGGAGGTGGCCGTGGACGCCGGGCTCCTGGGACCCAGGGAACGGAAGCGTGCATGCAGGCCCGCCAGGGAGAGGGGTCCACATCGGCCCAGCAGGGGCCCGGGGTGCCCCAGCCTACGCTGTCGAAGAAGGGCCGGATGCGGATGGCCACGTGCAGCAGCGCGGAGCGCAGGTCCCCCGGCTCTACCAGGTCCAGCAGCTTTGCCAGGCCCAGCATGGCCTCCAGGGCCACGAGGCTCTGTGGGTCGTCCCCGTCGTCCAGCCCTCCGATCATAGCGGTCAGGAGCTGGGGACCGTGGGCCTGCACCTAGGGATGACCCCTACTCAGCTGCTTCCCCAGGTCCCCAGTACCACAGTGTGTCCCAGTGACACAGCCCCATCCCGTCGGCCTCTCCACGCACGCCCCCACCCCCGTGGGGCTGGCAGCGGCTCACGTTACTCGGGGAGCCGGAGGCGACATTGGCGAGGCCTCGGAGTGCCAGCCGCCGCACGCTGGCACATGAGTCCTTCTGCCGGGAGGCCAGGTTGTCCAGCAGCGATTCCAGGAGCATCAGGTCATTCACCACGTTGCTGTTGAGCAGCTGGGGGCAGAGTGCTGTGACCCCCAGGGGCTTGCCAACCCCGCCTAGTCCCCCAGCCCGCTCCCCACCAGTGCAGGGCTGGACAGCCCCCGCCCCCCCCACACACCCATGCTGGACAGGTGTGAGGAGTGAGCACCGCAGAGGGCCGGAGCTGGGCCGAGACCCGTCCCCACTGCCACAGCCTTGGGCCACACACAGCTGAGGCCTCCGCCCCGTGCACAGGCGGGTGCCGGCTCTAGCTCCTCCCACTGTGCTACAGCCCCTGGCGGGCAGCTCCTACCTCAGCCAGGAAGGCGGTGGAGGTGACCCTCTGGACCTCGTACACACTACTGTGCGCACACACAAGCGCCTTCATCACCAGGGGCAGCCGGGGGCCCGCAAACTTCGCCATGGCACTGGGGAAGGAGGCCGCAGCATGCCAGGGGGGCCTCTGGGCCTCCCACCCCACAGTCAGAGCCCCTGAGCCCATCCACCCAGCCACCAGGCCCTGCCTCTCCTCATCGCTCCTGGCACACCTTCCCAGACCACCCTCTGGCCGCTGCAGATGGCCCCCTGTCCACCACCAGCCCTGGACCGCCAACAGCGGGGCTGCTGGCTGCCATCACGGCCACCTGCTCTCACAGGGCTCCGCCCACATGCCATTGGTGCCCTTGTTGGCTTTCCTGTGGGACCGGGGCCCCTAGGCACTGCCTGGATGGGGCTGGCCCGCTGGTGCTCACCTGGCCAGCCGGGCAACACCCTCCTCGTGCCCTGGGGACGTCCTGAGGGAGGCCCAGCCCCGCTCCAGCTCCACGCGCCGCACCACCTCCTCACCGCCGCCGCGGAGGAGCACCAGCTGCAGGGCACCCACCGCAGAGCTGCAGGGACGTGAGTGTGGGCTCAGCAGGGACACCCCACCACCCGGGTGCAGACCTGCAGGGCTGCCCCGCAGCACCTCCTGGGAAGCGGGCCTTCGCTCCCCTCAACCACGACCCTCTGATGGCCTCAGGCTCACTGTGGACACAGCCTGCGCCCCACCCCTCACCCCGAGTCTGCCTCTCCTCTGCACACCCACATCCACCATGGAGACCCCAGACCACTGCCCACTCCCAGATACACAACTGGGTCACTGTGCTATGAGGCCGGATGGTGGGCCACAGCTGGAGCAGGTGGCGAGGCAGTGTCCAGCTCTGCTCCCTCAGCCAACTGGGGTGGCAGGAGTAGGCCTTGCCCTGCTGCCCGCCCCCACCAACTCCCCTGCAGGAGTTTAGCGTCTACTCCTCTCACTGGCACAGGGGGCTGCTGAGGGCAGGCAGCAGGGGCAGGTCGCCCAGATGAGGTCTGGGAGGCAGTATCAGCCCGAAGCCCATGGCCCACAGTTCTGCCAGGTCTTCGGAACCATCGCACGAAGGACCAGGCCGAAAATGCTGACCTCTCCTCCAGCCTGCAGATGCCTGTGTCCACAAAGTCCAAGGGCAGCCATCCCACCCCCCCCCCATCCCCCGCCCAGGGTAGGGCACGGGGCCTGAACCAGCAGCAGTTCCCCCGGCTGGGGCAGCGGGGCTGCTGGGAGCAGCTGACAGGGGGGCACAGTGTGGCCTCACATGTGAATCTGGGGACAAGTTCGTGTAGGACCCAAGATTGGGGTCTTGTGAGATTTTCAGGCTGGCCTTGGGCAGGTGGTGAGGGCCCAGGCCAGGCTGAAAGACCCCTGCCCATCCCCCTCTGCCTAACCACGGGGCAGGGGATATCGTATGTCCACCCAAAACTGGTCAGGTTTCGGGCAAAGTCCTCACTGAGAGTGCACAGAGCAGGCCCCTCTGCGGCTCCTCTCCAGAGAAAACGCTGGAAGGTGGCCCTAACTGTCCCAGGAGTGGAGTCCAGTGCAGGGCTGGGTTACTCTGGGGTCTGCCGTCCCTGTCTGCAGGGCAGCCCACACCAGCCATGGGCACAGAAAGGACCACAGCAGCCAGCACGGTCACTGGGCAGATGCCCACGGCCCACAGCGAGTCCCAGCTGGCTTTGCCCTGAGCCCCACCCGGCCCAGGCCTGAGGCACCGCCCAGGGCAGTTCTGCAGCAAGTCGGCAGTGTCCACGTGCCAGCCTGGCCCCAGGGAACGTGAGCAGTTTACTTGAGGTGCCTCCCTGCCCGTCAGCCTCTGTCTGGCATTTCTGTGGATGTGGCATCTGCAGGGGTCTGTGCTGGCCGCCAGCCTCCGCCAGCGCCGAGACCTGTACCTGGCCCTGTGTGCATACCAGCTCAGAGGTGGCCGTGCAGGGGCCCCGCTGGGGGCATGAGGCCTGCTGCCCCCAGAGCTTGCAGGCCACGGGGCAGCCCCGGCATGCCAGGCCCAGGGTGAGCCAGGCCGGTGCCCTCGGGCCCCCTCACATTTTCCACTTGGTCTGCACAGGGCTGGGCAGGCTCTGGCACGCAGCCCCTGCTGGCGTTTACGAGCTGGTCCTGAGACGCAGCAGCCCTGCCATGGGGGTGGGGTGAGTGGACACTGTCCCCACATGTCCCAGCCGAGGGGCACGTCCCGCCCAGACACCTGGGATGATGGGGAGGTGACCTGGCTCGCTGTCTGTCAGGCTCCGGCTGCCCTGAGGCATGAGCTTCCTTTGCTCGCCCTGTGGTCCCAGGTGGCGGTTGGAGCCTAAGGTGCCCCTGTGGTGGGCCCAGGGACAGCCACAGACCAGACAGGCCGGCCGGTGGCCCCTGCGTCCCAGTCTCCTGCCAGGACACAGACCCCAGGGAGAACACACACAGTTGGCAGGAAGGGGCCCTCACCTGCAGGGCTCCAGGCTACCGGGGGCTGGGCCTGAGCCGGAGGCCCTGCGCTCCTTGGCCTGCAGGGTCCGGGGCAGCTGGACACCCACGGTGCAGCTGACACGCAGCAGCAGAGCTGCAAACAGCTGGGGGAAGAGCTCCAGCACGGCGGGCGCAGACGCCGGGACCGACATGACCTCGGACAGCGCGCAGGTGGCCTAGGGACAGCAGGTCCTCAGGCTCGCCCTCCCTCTGGGGCTGCGTCTGTCAGCATGAGCCCCGTGCGGACCAGAGGCCTTTTCTCTGGGGCACATGGGGGGACCCCTGAGGAGGGGATGTGGCCCTGCCGGCTGGGCCCTCTCGGGCAGGAGGCAGCAGGGGGCCAAGTGGCCTCCTGGGGACGGCTCCGACCATCTGCTCTGGGCTGCTAGCAGGAGGAGGAGGAGACGCTCACAGCTGCTCTGCTGCAGGAAACGCTGCCAGGCGGGTGTGTTTTTCCGCAGGATGAAGCAGAGCCGCCGCCTCGGCACGGCACCTGTGCGCCTTTACAAGCTGGGCTGCAGGGCCCGTCAGCACCAGGTGCCCGCAGGGTGGCGCCCAGGCCACCCGTGGTGTCCCCGGCAGGGAGAAGGGGTGAGGGGTGTGGGCCCCGCGGCCAGCACTCACCGCCAGGGGCAGCAGCGTGGCCACGCGGCTGGGGGAGCTGCTCAGCAGGAAGGCCCGACTCTCCTTGAACGGCACGTCCCTGCTCATCTTCTGCAGCAGCAGCTCCAGGACCTGCACGGCAAGGCTGGGCTCCGCCGCCAGCGCCCGCCACAGGGAGCCTGTGTGGCTGGAGCCGGTGGGAGGCTGGTCACCTCGAGGCCACCACCGGCCCCAGGACCACGGCCCCAGATGTGCCCCTCAGTGTGCTCATGGGGAAACGGTGCCCTCACCTCAGGCCTATGCTCATCCTTTCCTCTGACCCCAGGGTCTGTAATAGGCTGCCTGGCAGTGGGCAGAGCTGGCCACGGGGCAGGGACAGAGGACTTAACCTGGACAGAGGGCCCGCGGTGCGCGTGGGCGGTGGGCACTACTGGGCCTATGCGGGCGGCCACAGGGGCACTGATGGGAGCTGGGGGGACCAGGGGGAGGTGCGTACTGTGTGCGCAGGAGACGGGGCCCCTCCCTGGCCTGAATGGAAGGCCAGGCCCCGGGTCTGCTCACAAGTGACAGCGGGCGCCCTACAGGCCCCGGAGACGTGGACCGCAGAGCGTGGAGAGTGAGCCTGGGTGTCCCCAGAGGAGGGTGGCACAGCGACCCCGTGGCAGAGACCCCAGTAGGCCCATGGGCTCCAGTACCTGTCCAAGGGCAGGGGGCTGCCCAGGAGGCTGGCCACCACAGCCTCACAGTGCTGGGATGCCAGCAGGCACACACTGTGTTGCGCGGCCCGCAGGACGTGCTCCTCGCGGGTCTCCTGCAGCTTGGAGCGCAGCACACTTATGATTTCAGGCACCTGCGGGCAAGGGCCTGCGATCAGGCTGGATGCGGGGACGCCCCAGGCTCACCTAGCACTGCCAGAGCAGGGGCTGTGGGGAGGGAAGTCCTCAGAGCTCAGAGCCCCCCGAGGCCGGCCCCAGGCTGGGGACCCAGGGCAGTCCATGTGACCAAGGGGAAGGTGGCCAGTGGGCTGGGGATGGGAGGACAGACAAGGGAAGACACATTCCCACTCAGGCTGGGACAGGTCTCAGGCAGGGTCTGCAGACAGCTGCCGCTGCAGAAGCCACAGGTGGGGTGACGGGCAGGAGGAGCGAGGCTGCAGGTGGCCAGCCCCCCAGGCAGGGACCCTCCTAAGGGCCAGTGAGGCCAGTGGGTGGGAAGGACGCCTGCCTCCCCAGCCACCTGCTGGCCCAGTGCAGCTCAAGGGCCCTGTCCCAGGTCCCCCTTGCACTTGGTGGGAGCTGAGCCTCACCGTGGCACCCCACCACCCCAGCTGCACAGTGGGACGACACCCCCATCTGAGGTGAAAGCAGATTGGAACAGTGCTGTGGGGACACAGCCCCCTGGACCGGGCAGCTGGAGGACTGCGGTCCACCAGCCCCTGAGTTCCCAGGCAGGGCTGGCCAAGGGACCTGCCTGATGGCCAGTCCTGCCCTACATGCCTAGAGCATCAATTCCCAAGCAGTGGTACGTGTACCCCTGGGGGTACATGAAAAATCATCAGCAACGGCGAAAAAACCAATAAGGTAAAAAAAAAAAAAAAAAAAAAAAAAAAAAAAAAAAAAAAAAAAAAAAAAAAAAAAAAAAAAAAAAAAAAAAAAAAGCAAAATGTTAGTTATGGAACAATACGTGTTAAGTATGAATCACTGTTCATGGAGACACTTCAAAATTAGATCCCATTATGGAATGGTGATGGGGGAGGGCGTGGCTATGAACCACCCCCCAAACCGCTCTCCTACCAATCGTGATGCTCAGTGTCAGAACAATCCATGTGCCACATTTCTAGAATTTCCCCAAACATAAATGTGAACGCATCCGTAGCCAGACTGTCGGTTCAGTTTAGTTACTGACTGAATAAAAGTGTGTTGTCTTTACTCATGATTCTTTTCAAGTAGTTTTTTTACTTAGTGTTAAAATATTTAACCCTTATCAATATATATGTTATAAATATTGTAAAATTAAATCTGTGGTTTGTACTTTTAGTGTAGTAATTTTCTTTCCTAATTTATTATTTCCTTTCCACAATTTTCCATGAAGGCAGGAACTGAACATGTATTTAAAAACAGCTGGGGAGCTCCCTGGTGTTGTAGTGGCTAAGGCTTCAGCACTGTCAGCGCAGCGCTGGGGCCTGGGTTCGATTCCCGGCCAGGGAACTTACCGACATTTAAAAAAAAAAAAAAAAAAAAAAAAAGGAAAAAAGAAAAACAGCTGTTCTAAAAACAAGGGGTACAAGTGGGTTTAAGAAGGGTGCACACGTGGGACAGGGGAGGGAACCACTGGTCTAGGGCACCCAGGGCCCCTCCCCAGAAAAACCACGCCCACCTCCCCACAACCCCGTCGCCCAGAGGCCCCGCCCCACCCCACCCCCGCACGGGCCCCCCACATCCCCCCTTTTTAGCCCCACCAGCAGTCACCAACACACCCACCCACACACCGCCCCCTCAGAGCCCCCTCCCTGCGTGCCCCACCCCCTGCGCGGCCCCACCC
>PVJL010014813.1:0-26565 GCA_004026885.1 Lyroderma lyra
CAGTGACGTCCCCCCGCGAACGTTCACTCAGCACGCGCCTCTTCCCGTCCAGTTCCGTCCAGCCCACGCTTGCCGCGAGGCCTCGTGTGCCCGCGTGCACTTTGTCGGGGACAGAGTGAAAAGGGAAAGGGGGAAGGCCGTTGGAGCCAAGCCGGAGCTGGTCGTCGCCAGTAGCTGCTTTGTTTTTCAGCAGCTGTTACCCAGCGACCGTCTCCTGATAGTCAGTTTAGAAATCCACGTTTAAGCCAGCCTTCCAGACCCCGAAGAAACCCACCTAAGGCTGGAAGCAGAGCCCAGGGCACGTTTGGGGCTGGAGCGTGGTTGGTCCTGTGTCCCTGCTGAGATCAGGCGCGTTGCCGCATTCCCACAGAGAAGCTGGACCTCCCCCCGGGCTCGCCCCCTGCGCCCTGCGGACGGCGTGGTCGGAGGATGCGCTGGGTGGCAGGGAGCCCGCGTGGAAGCCCCTGGAAGGCCCTGGGCATTTATTACTTACTAGGTTGTTACTTCCATAACGCAGAGCCGCATCTGGCGGCTGCCTTGGTTTCCAGAGATGTCCTTATCCGAGCCGTAAACAACACGGGAACCCTGGGAAGCCAGGGGAGCGGCAGGCAGGGGCAGTGGGGGCAGCCTGCGCCCGGGCAGGGGTCCGGGGACCTAACGGCGCTCCCCGCTGGAGAGCACTGAGCAGGTAGAGGGGCTCCTCAACACGTGGGGTGCGGCGGTCGGTGTGGGTGGGCACGGGGAGCGGGGGTGGTGGGAGGCTGGGGGTGGGAGGTGCTGCTGACCAGCAGTATCTTTCACCACCAGGACATTTCCATTTGTGTTTTCCTTAACGGGAAGTCGGGGCAGGTGGCTTCCGATTCATTAAGCAGCTCAAGGAAGTTGTCAGGGACCCAAGATCTTTCCTCTCCTTCTGCTCCATGCTAACAAGTGTGTTGGCCTTTTAAGGCTTTGTATTGCACCCCATAGTCTCAGAATGGCTGCTGTAGCACCAGGCATCATGCCCTCACTCACTCCACAGGAAGAAAGGAGGGGAAACACCATTAGCTGTCCTCTCACTGGGTCTCTTTCGTCAGAATCACGACCTTGGCAGATTTCCTCTGTGGCCTTGTTGGCCTCGGCTGGGTCTTAAGAGTAACACTAGCTGCCTAGAGGTCAGAAGTGGCTTTTTTGAGCTCCGATCACGTTTGACCAGGCCTCAGTCATTTGCCCGGTGGACCGTGCAGGAGCTGCTTGCCGTAATTTGGGTAGATGCTCTCGTTCATCTGTGACACGAAGCCTGGACTGTTCGGTCACGTTTGAACATGTTTCCACTGGCTCCGGGTTTCTGAAGAGGAGCCTTTGAGTTCCCTGAATGGGACAGGGCCAGCCGGGTCCTGGCCCCACACGGCTCCCTGGGCAAGCAAACCTTAGGGTTCCCTGTGGCTGAGGTGTCTGCCCCTGACGGAAGGGCGCAAGCGCCCGGGCCAGGTAAGGCAAACCTGCCTCTTCCTTCCGGGAGCCGTCGTACCTTTGGACAGGTGAGATGAGGTGGTCAGTCTCCTGCTAAGGCCTCTGCCAAATCCTTAGGACTTTGGCTGTGAAAGCTGTACCAAGCACACGGGTCGAAAGGAAATTGGTTTCCTCCTCTGACCCAAATGAGGAGGACTTTGCCCTTTGTGAACTGGTTTAAATCTTACTTCTCCCTCACCGAGGGGTGGTCTGGAGGTGGGAGATAAGAGGATGGTCAGCAGCCTCAGTGTTTCCCCTAAAAAATGAAAAGTCTCATCTTTCCTGATCTTTTCAAGCGCAGTTTATCAGAGGTCCTTGAGTCGCTTTTCTGCACTTCCCCAGCTCCCAGTCTCTGGGGAATGGGCGGACTATTCAGATGGGCGTTTTAGATTTGATGTCCTTACCTCATTTGTGCTGAAAAACGTTGTGGGTTTTAAAAACGCATTTCAGTTAAAATGCTCTGGAGTCAGCATTTATGCCCTGAAGTGGTTGTATGAATTTCTAGGAATAGAAAAACACATTTAAAACCAAACAAAACTCGGTCTGCGCCTCTGAGGACGCACGGGTGCTTCTGCCGCCCGGCGAGCTGCTGTGGGTGCTTTGCGTTTTGCATTTGAAATAACTGCAGTTGCTTCCTTCTTGGTGTAGCTCGTGGTGACACGTGGACAACGTGCACATGCTGATGCCAGCCTGGGTGGCCCCCGAGCCTACCAGGTCTTCTGGGTACAGTTTAAATACAGGCCCTCCACACTTAACGACTAGGTCCTTAAGAAAATTGGTTGATAAGCAAGGTGCTTAAAGGCGGGCGTCTTGAGGAGTGTCGTGGTGCCACAGGATACGCATTTTTCAATAGGTGTCACGCGATACCACGCTTATGAACTACAGACGTAGTCTTGCGTGATTGCTAACGTTTTGTGTAGTGAGTACTAACCGACTTCGGGAATAAGACCAGGACTGAGAAAGGGGATTCTCCACACTGCAGGACAGGCCCTAATTCGGAGAGGTTGTGGGACAGCTAGGTCATTAAGTGAGGAGCAGCTGCCAAGGAACCCCACTGCGTGCAAGACGAAGGGCCTGCGGTGTCTGGGAGCACGTGCTGTCTGACGTCCCGTGTTGACGCGTGTCGTCCCGTCGACAGCCCGTCGCTTCCTCGGTCCGTGTGGTCCGCTTTTGCAGTGGGAGGTAGTGCAGTCCCCAGGTCCCGTCAAGTTAACAAAACAGCCAGGAAGGGACACAGCCACCGCCCACGTCTGCCCGAAGCTCACCCCTTTTCCACGAGGTCTGTGGCTCTGCTCCTCTAGAAGTCACTGGCATTTCTCACGTGCATGCGGGGCAAAGGTGATCAGCTGTTGGAAGTCTTTTTTTTTGGGGGGGGGATGCCAGATAATTTGCATACTTTAAAATGTTTCATCCACCCGATGGCCCTAGGGGATGGAGCGTTGATGCCGGAAGGTGGATGGGGGTTACCGTGTTATCCCCGTGTCATGTCACAGCAAACTGAACATTAGGAATGTAGAGGAAACAGGTCCTTCAAGGACACGTGAACGTCAGCCAACGCTGTTGGAGTATTAGTGCTACAAGTAACTCCGGGCAATACGGCTTCTGGCTTCTGTCCCTCCTAAAATTCCCCCGAACAGTCAGTCACTCAGCTTATTCCTGTGCCAGATGGCACAACACCATGGTCGTCTGAGAGGGTGGAGGGTGGTGGTTGTTAGTCTAGCAGGAGAAAAAGATAAAAGGTGCAGCCTTTCCTCCTCTTTGCACGCCTTCACAGGGGCTCACAGTCAAGTATGTGGGTCCCTCCCCCTAACTGCGCTGGGCTGGCATTGGGCTGGATGTGCTGGGGTAGCTGTTCACAGTCCTTCTAAGAGTGGTTGCCAGTTCTATTGAAAATTGAGGGTCCCTCCAGCAAGGACTCACTGGGTGAAAGTCTTTTATATAAAGATTTAGATCGATATCCAGCGAAATTACCTGACACCCGCCTTGCCCAAGTCTTGGAAGAGGATTGTTCCGCTCCCTCTCTTGTGTCCTCCTGGAGTTTGTTGAGTGAGTTGAGTAAAGACGTGATCGCCGCCCTCATTGTCACGTCCCAGCAGAGCATGGGTGGGCTAAGGACATCAAGGCAAGTGGACAGATTGAGGAGCCCCCAGAACCAGGAGTGGATGTGCCTGTGGGATTGGGGCGGTTCTGGGTGGGAGGGGCACAGATCCAGCTCAGGAATGAGGATCTTCGTCCAGCCATGTGGCAGAAGGTGGTTTCCAGGCTGGAGGACCCAGGGGCAGATGCCAGGCCAATAGCTGGCTTATTGGGCTGGTGAGGGCACATATGAGGGGTTGCCCCTTGGCCCCCCAAGCTTTAGCATTCATGAAGCTAGCTCTGGCCTGGTCTCCTCTAGTAATCTGGTACATGTCCATGTAGTGGTTTGGGGTTGGAACATGCCAGGCAGGCGGGGTGATCCTCTAGGGAGCTCAGAGCCTTAAGCCGAGGGTGGTGTTTCCCAGGGAGGAGCCAGGAATGGGACACGTGATCTTACTGTGCCTCTGGGTGGGGGTTGGGAGTAGGGGAGTGAGGGAGGGTCCCACACGCAGGGGATATCAGATCTGTTGGGGGACTGAGTCTAGGAGAAACACCCAAGCGCCCCAGTTGAGATCATCCTTTTTTCCATTTTGCCAGAGGGGTTGATGGCTAAAGGCGAGGCTGACAAATTGCAGCGTGACAATGCCAGTGGCACGCAGAGCCTGTGCTGCCTTTGGAGCCCCGTGCTGCCTTTGGAGCCCTCCCCTCATGTCCCTCGGGGAGGAAGCCCGCCCTTTGGTTTCCTTAGAGAAGTAAGGAATCCCAAGTCAGGAGGTAAACAAAATAATGAAACAAAGCAGGAAGATAAACAAGGTCGGTGAAGTCAACCCCTCTTTGGATCCTACCTGGGTTTCCTTATCCTATTATTTGAATTCAGCAGGGAAGAGAGCTTTGGGGGAAAGGACATGGGATGCTGGATGGAATGCTTGCACTCAAATGAGTCTGCAGATTGAATTCTTCTGTGAAAGAAACTTTAAAGTGAGATAGGAAGGGAAAATAAAAAAGTAAAATATATTAATCTTAGTTTCTAGGTGACTGAGAACACAGTTCAAAAGCCCTTTGCTGCTTTTCATATATTTGCACATCTAAAAACTGACCCTGGGGGCAGAGAAAGGTAGTACACATTTATCAGTGTCTGTGGTGTGTCCGGGAGGGAGCTCACGTAATACTCACACAGGCCTAAGGAAATGTGTAGGAGCCTTATCGGCCACGTTGATGAGGAAATCAAGGCTCAGAGGGGCTATGTGGGCTGCCCAGAGGGAAATCACTGGCAAAGGGACCTGATAGATTCAAACTGTCTTCAGAAACGTGCAGTCCACAACCCTGTGAGTGCGTGCATGCTACTGATGGGAACTGTCTTAGGGATGCCTTTTATAGTCGTTCCTGTTACCCTGCACTTCCTGAAATGTTGATTCAAGGATGAACTTGACCCTTCTTTCAATGTTCTCAGCCTTTGATAATGGAAACTTACTATTTTGAACATGAGGTATTGTAAGCCTTGTTATTCAAAGGAATAGAAAGGTAAAGGAGAAATGAAAATAAGAAAGTATATGCTACAACAGGATGTAAAAATGTATTTTATGTTTCTCTTGGGTCTTATGTTATTTCTTATTTATATAGAAGTAAATTAAATAAAATTCAGTTGGTTATACATTTTGCAGACCTCCTACCCTGTTCATTAGAGCTTACAACTATGGCTAATTTTATATTTGCAGCCAGTTTGTTTCTTTCTAATGGAAATTTCTGTTTTGTCTATACCATTTTGTCTTTCTTAGGGTTCAGCTATCAGATTTAGACAAATGAGTGATGACACGATGTGATCATTCCCCCCCTTTTTTTATTCAATGAAAGCATTTGATGCTATGAATTTTCCTCTCATTACTCTTTTGCCTGAGATGCATATGATTTTTGTATGTAGCATTCTTAAAATGATTAGTTTCTGGCCAACATTTATTGAACATCTGTGATATTCTCGTGTACCTGAGCAAATAGGCAAAAGAATGACACTGTGTCCCTTCAGAGTCATACTGGATTATTGTTCCGCACCCAAGGATTATCTAATTCTCTAGGCCTGTGTGCCTTTCTTTTTGATTTACAGTTTACTGTTACTTAAGATACTTTGCAAGTCTATAAGTTTACCTAAAGAAAATGGTACAATGCAAATGATTCTAGCCCATTAGAAAAAATAATCCCAAAAGTATAATTTTGATGCCCTGCAAGGCATTAAACCAATTTTGTATCGACTTTAGCAGTCTTATTTCAGCTTTTTTTTTTTGTGGCTATATATAAATATGTCTTCCTCCTATAATCCTCTGAAACAAATTTCCTTGTTTGTTTTCTCATTGAATTAAATACATTTTTAATGTGTATTCATTTATTAATTTTATATTTGCATGAGGACCATGCTTTTTTAATGCTTTCAATATTAAAATGTATTCAATAGGTATCACACAATACCACACTTATAAATGAAATATGTAGTCTTTCACAGAAGTGAAAATAGTATTCCTAGTGAAAGGCTTTCACTTGTGTCAAAGAAAACCTAGAGCTGGACAGTAGTTACAGCTATAAAATGGATTTTACTCAGGAACTATTGCAGTAGGAGAGGGGAGCCTCAGCACAGGACTGAGCTCAATTCCAAGTACAACAAGGGGGAGAGGGGATTTATAGCCAAGGAGCAGGGTACAGGTCAGGGGGTGTGAAATTACTAAGAGGAACCTCCAAGAATATGCATTCTTGCTAAACCAACTAAACGGGATTCTTGCTGAAGGCAGGGCAGGCTGGTCCCCTATCTCCTGGGGGATGAAAAGGATGAGGAATCTGGTCGGACATCTGTCTGGAGGGCGATCAGATACTGTGAGCTAGAGAGGCTCTCTGAACTGACTTAACAGGATTCTTGCTAACGTTGACTCCACAAGGACACAAACAAAAGTTCGTGGTCAGGCTCAGTGGAGCCCAAGGCTCAGAGGAGCCTAACGTTTGGTCAAGAAGAGAACCTTTGTCATATGCATCATGCATTTTATCTTCATGTAAATCCATTTAGGTGAGCTGATCATTGTCTGCACTGTACTTAGGAAGAAAGCAAGGCTCAAGAGGGTTCAAGTGACTTGGGACAAAGCAGGAAGGACAGGCTGCAATGTGGAGGCACCAAGTAAGCACGGTGTATATGAGTCGGGGTCCACTGTGGGGTACCCTGCAGACTCGCCTTCTTCTTATTGAAGGGAGTGGTGATAAAGTGCAGCTGTGGGCGACTCACTGCGGTGAACAAAAGAATACAGATAAGTAAAAGGAGGAAATAAGTGAAGGAAGAAAGGCTGAGATTGCCTGTAGAGGAACTACGATACTATTGTGGTGTCCCCCAACCCCCATAGATCCAAACTGAAGTGTGCAATTGCCTATGCAATTGTTTGGACTGGTGGTGGCATTGGATGGAGTTTAATTGGACAGTCCCCACGTCCTTCCTCAGACCTGAACTGGGTGCATGTGGAGAAGTGGTTTAACATCAGAAATAGCAGACGTGCTTGCTCTACATTAATGAAACAAAAACACACGAAACACTGGAGAGGAGAAGAGCCGTAATTGCTTCTAGACCCTTGCCGAACGCTGAGCTTTTGTCTCACATTATGGAAGTGCTTCGTTTCTAAACACTGCAGAGTGTTTTCAGTTTTTCTCAAGGATCTCATGAAGTTCTCAAAACAGAATTAGTTATAATTCACTTTACTTAAAAATAAACACACAAGGGGTCTGCTACGAAATTCAGTCAGCAATCGGCTGCCACAACTCCAAAATTCCTGGAAACGATTAGGGAAACCTCTGTGGTCGGTGGCAGTGAGAGAGGCAGGGACAGACAAGCCTGAAACCATCTCTCTCATAAGGTAAAACCACTCCTCGCTATGCCCACAATAACCAGGGCAGCAGGTAACACTAGAAATGCAAATGTCATTAAAATCCTGGGGCTGAAACTCAGCATGCTGTGGTCTCCCTCCCTGAGAGCAGCAAACTCTGTCCTGGAACCACTATACGAACCTGGGTGAGTGTAAATTCACTAGGATTCCAAACTTAGAAGGTTGGCAAATTGGTTTTGCTTCTGGAAATGCTGAGTTAGCAGCACCTACTGCTGTTACATTCTGGATGCTGGTTAAAAACACCCCCACTTTGTCGAGAAGTCCTCTGGCTCCCCCCCGGCACTTCTTCTCTGTCCCCCACTCCCCACATGCCTGCCAGGTCCCCTGCTGACTGCTGCCTCTGTCTGTGGAATCTCATCTCTGTTTCCTCTGTGCCATCCCTGCTCTAGACAGACCCTCATTGCCTCTGGTCTGGAAGAGGACTGCATTGACGGTTCCCATCCGTCCTGTGAACTTGGCTTCCCTTCTGTCCCCTCCTCTTCCACTCCGCAGAGGGGGTCCTCAGATTGTTATAAAAATACCTGCCTGAATTTGCCACTGGGCTTCACACTCGTTGGAGGGTCTTCATGGCTTCCGGGACGAGGCACAGACTCCTGTGTGCCCACCATCCATGGCTACTTCGGTCTCCAGTCCCCCCTTTCCTGTCACTCATTTTTGCTCAGGTGGACCTGGGACCGACTTGCCTCTGCTTTCAGGCAGCGCATTCCAGACGGGGCTGAGCCACCTTTCCTTGTGTTCAACGTCTCCCTATCCCCCTGGACCAGGTTGAGCCCTGCCTTCTCAGCACTGCACTGTCGCTGCTTACTTACAATGCTTTTGCAAGAGACCATCTGTCCTTCGGGCAGGGCCGTGTCCAGTATAGGTGGGTGTCCCTGTGCTGAAGAGGGAGAGACTCCCCATAAATGTTTGTGACTTGAATGAATGAAGGAGTGAAATGGTAACTTTCTTGCATGAAAGAGTTAATGCAACTGACCTCTATTTAGCTGTGGGAGATTACGTGAGAAGCACCTGAGGCTCTCTGTTATTTGTCCACGAAAGCACGTCGTCTCTGTCCTTTCCTTTCCTCTGCTGCTTCATCCCATCTTTGTAAAGGTACCTGTACATCACCGTCACTGCCGTCACTGCTGATCCCTCCAGGATCACTGGAGCACTGCACGTGGTAGACGGCAGAGAAGGTACAGACCGAGTATGCCCGGGCCCTCGTGAGCTCAGCTTGTCCTCGGGACAGGCAGGCCAGTCCGCATGGACTTGTGGGGACTTGACAAAAAACAAAACAAAACAAACAGAAATAAACAAACAAAACCAACCAAGCTGGGGGAAAAGATGGACATTATTGGCAATGGGGACAAATCAAAATCATGGAACACCTGCTAACCTACGAGGAAAAAGAGTCAGCATCACCTGCCATGATTTTCCTGCCAAACGTTCACCCACTGTCCCCAGTCAGGGGAGCGTCAGACAAAGCCCAATCGAGGGGCTCGTACAAAATAAACAGCCTGTAATCTTAAAAACCGTCACGGTCACAAAAATCAAGGAAAGACGGATGAAGTGTTTTCGACTGAAGGAGACCAAGGAGACACCCACCGGAAGTGCCGTGTGACTTTGAACTGGATCCTGTTGCTGCCAAGTTCCTTGTTGGGACATTTGGTGACCTTGGCGTGGGGTCCAAGGAGCAAATGCAACAGGTATTAAATGTCAGTTTCCTGATTGTGGTGACTGAGCGGAGGTGCTGGGGGAGAATGTCATTGTTACGGGAAACACATTAACGTATCTGTGAGGCATGGGCTTCAGGTTGGCCGGTGACTTTCAGGTGGTTCAGAAAGAAAGGCTCTTGCACTGTCCTGTAGGTTTTTTGTGAATCCATTATTTGTTAAAGAAAATAATCAATAAACAAAATTGGACTTTTTCCACTGTGGACTATTCCCCTGGTGAGATGTGGTTTGCTGTGTTCTAGGCTGATGGGATTGTGCAAAAGAGGGGCCTCAGTATTCCTTAGGAAGAACTGGGAGTGAAGCGGTGGTCAAGTCCAGCGGCAAGGCCATGAGAAATCCTGTATCCCGTCTCAGCAGCCCTCAGCTGGTGGCCCCATGGGACAGTAGGCTCAGAACACAGATCGCCGGCTTTAGGAAAGCCCAGGGGCCTCCCAGGGGAAGGTGCAATTAGGAGGTTTCTGGGGACCAGGGAGCAAGATGCCAGTTAAGTGACTGACTGTGCAAAGGGTAAGCAAGGCCCTACCCCCACCCTGGCACTCCTAGCCGGACAGATTTCCAACCTGTAACAAACTTCAGGGGAAGCGGGTGGTAATCAGGAGATGTTGTGCGCACACAAGGAACCACAGCGAGGAGAGCTGGCCAGATGGTCCAGAGGCGTCTGGGGAGGCAGCCTGCAGGGGCCCTTGCACTTGGCAATGGGACGTGGGGGCCTGAGTCTGGGGTGGGGCTTGCCCTCCCTTGTGTACAGCTGAGGTGGCCTCCGGGCTCGTGTCCTCGTGTGCATTCATGGTGGGCCACCTTTTCGCTTCTGATTGGTGTGCTCTTTCTTTGGAGATGGTGATAGCCTCAGCAGGTCGTGGACTCTTAAATGTCCTGGCATGTCCGTGACTCCATGTTGTCTTCGGGGTGGCTTCCTTCTGTTCACTCTCCGAGGCAGGTACCACTGCACCTGGGCTCCTTGGGCCGTCTCCTTGCCACTTCCGGCCATGGGAACTTGGGTTAGAGAGAGGCTGCAGGCTCCAGCGACAATTTCCCTCTTTCCGTTTGTTTACTTTCAAGGTCTGGAGCCGTGTAAGAGGAAGGAGACACTTCCTTTTTCAAAGCTTACCTTCTTGGACTGTCTTGTTAACGCGGAGGTGTTCACCTTCCCTGGGTGGCAGGCTTTCTTTGGGAGATTCAGCCAACACGGGGAGAAGTGAGCCCCCATGTGAGAACGGAGCCCCCTGCCTGCAAGCAGGCATGCAGGACTTCGGTGCAAAGTTTGCACAGGGCATGCGGTGATTCCGCTTCTGTCTCTGCAAGTGACTGCTCCCCTGGTGTGAGGTCCCCCTGTCTAGTGCCTGTCCCCTCTTCTTTCTTGCAAACATGGCCATGTCTCCTCCAGGGCACTTCACGGCCCCTGCTACTTATCCCTGGAACCTCCGGTCCCACACGACTCCTCGTGTCAGAGCCATCGGTTTCCCAGTGGGTGTGACTGCGACTGCCCAAACCTTGACACTCCTGGGTGTTAGAGCCTGTTTCCGAAGAGCCGCCTGCACCTGGAACAGAGGGGCGCACGTAAGGCGGAGGCGGTGAGGCCGTGCGTGCTTCCATGGGGCCGGCTCACGGGCCCGAGACCACCGGGAGTGCTGGAGGCAGTGAGTGAAGGGAAGGTTAGAAGGTCGTTTTGATTTTTACAAAAGAAACACATGTACATCTACGGCCTGGCCCACCCTAGTCTAACTTTAAGGGTCCTCAATTTAGCATAAGTTTCTATTTTGTTTTCTCCTTTGCCCAAACCATTACAAGACATCGCATACAAAAGCCTTTCTAAATAACCACTCGTTTGCCAGAACATGCCTGACCTGGTGTTTCTGTGCTATGGCCACTGCCCCACATGTGCTTGGGGACAAGGGACGGCATCAACCTGGTCACCAAGTCAGCTGCTGAGTCCTAGCTTGGCCCCCCTGCTCGGGGGACGAAAGTGCTGGCAGTCCTCCCTGAGTGTTCAGGGGTGAGAACGGCGGGTGGGATGCAGAAGGCTGTAGGGTTTTGGAGGTTGGGTGACACTTGTGAGGTGGCGGACAGCATGCGTTTCTGTTTACAATGCGTCATTTTTGTTTCAGAGAGCAGCTCTCCCCGATGAGGGCAGCACGTGCCCGAGAGTAAACAGAGGGTCTCGGGGACACCTGTGCCTTATGCTTTTTGCATACCCAGAGGTGCAGAGGAAGGCTCATCTGGTGTTTCTGTGCTATGGCCATTGTCCCACATTTGCAGCTGGGGACTAGGTACAGCATCAACCCAGTCACCAGGTCAGCTCCTGAGTCCTCACTTGGCCGCGAGAGCTCTGTATTTCCTGTGGTTGAAGGTGGGCCGGAGTCCCTCCAGTGAGAGCAGAATAGCGAGGACCTGCGGAGCAGCGTGTCCCCAGAACGGGCTCTCTCGCCCGTTAACGCTCCCGGAGCTGCAGGATGGAAGCTGCGTCTTCCGTCTTGACAATCTGTGACGCTTAGAGACTCTTACATCGTGATGATGCTTTAGCAACGGATGGGCGGGTACAGATTTCGAGTAAGAACCTCATTGCTTCTGTTAGAGGAAGCACACGTGTCTGTCCACATGCCCATCAGCGCAATGGAGGGAAAAAAAACCAAATCAAGACATTTTAAAACAGACTTTTAAAAAACATCGCCAAGGCTACTTAGTGCCTTTAAAAAAAGAAAATCCTCCTTCTGAACTTTGGAAATCTTTCTCCCCACACATAAAGGGAAGGTCTTGTGTGGCTGCTTTGCTTAATGTGGGCTGATTTTATTTTGGACTCTTTGAAGCCCAGCGTGAAGGCTAAAATTCTACTGTGTGGAGAAGGAAAAACCAAAGGGGGCGAGGTTCTGGTTGTGCTAAATTAAAGTGACAAGGCACAGATAACAGGGCACGGCCGTCCCCACAAATTGGCCCTCTCATTTCCTGCTGTAGAAAGTACCGCTTTGCTGTTGCATTGTAATTTCTTTCTTGAATTAAAAGTTTCAAAAAGAAAGTCCAGTTTGCTCAACGGGGAAAACCTGAAAAACGCAAGCCTTTCAGAATGGAAAGGGTCCATGGTTGCCTGTGTTCAGGGAACTGTTTGATCAAGTTCTGCTTCAAAAAGATGGAAATCACATGGTTGTGTTTTTAGAAGCCACCCTGTGTGTGCTGGATTGTTTCGTGTGTTACTTAAAGGTATCCTTTTCCTGAGGTTTTGTTACAATTCAGAATGTATTCTGTGTTCAGCAGGCGGCAGCTGCATTTTGTGGAGTCTCTTCTGCAGATAACGTGCCATGTCATGTATGGATTATGGGTTTCTGGTGGATGAGGGGGTGACAAAGGCCCAGGATACTTTCTCCAGTTTCTGTTTCATTCTAGGCAATAGCTCTATATTGGGGATGGAGGGAGCCAAGATGACATTTGGTTTCCCCAGCCACAACATGTCCTGGCCCAAATTATATTCCTTTTCCCCAAACTCAGCTTTTCAGAGGGCTGAGATGTCATTCTTTAAAATGTGATGGCACATGACTTATTATGTAGATACTTCTCGACTTACAGCGGGGCTGTGTCCCAATACACCCCTCCTCGTAGAGTGCAAATATCGTGAGTGGAAAATGCATTTACGACACCGCCCCTTCCGGCACTGGGGCTGAGCCTGGCCCACCTGACACGTGCTCAGAGCTCTGCCAGGAGCCTCCAGGTGGGCCACTTTCTTGAGTTTCATCTCAAGAGTAATTGCTCTTCTCTTCCTCTCAGCAGGTGCAGAAGACACAGGTGGGTGTTTTGTAGCCTTGATGGGATGCGAAAACACACAACACAACATCCAAAGAACACTGACAACACAAGACCTGGTGGTCGCCGGGTGGACCGGGGAGCTGTGGCTCCAGGCCGCTGTGCAGCACCATGAGACAGTGACATACCGTGGACCACTAGCCTGGGGCAAGACCAGAATTCACAATTCCAAGCACAGCTTCTGAATGCGTATCACTTTCACACCGTCGTGAAGTTGAAAAATTGTAAATCAAATGACTATATATTACAAAAAATTGGCTACGTAGACTGTGGAACGAAAGTCAAGATTATTTATTACAACACTGTAAGAAATTGCAATTCATGATCATTTATCTTGAGTTTTCAGTTTCAATGGATATTTGCTCAAAGAGAGACCCATTACCTCCATATCAGGCTCCCATCTCTGGGTTCTGACACTTTCCCCCTCACATGAAGGTTTAATTCCTCATGGTTCATTCCACACTTAGACCTTTAGGATGTTTTCTAAAGTAAGTTCCATAGATGATTAATAAACATGATGTTTAAAAGGGTCCATGGTCAAATAAATTTGAGAGACTAGTATAAGCAAAGCCAACAGTGTGTTACATAATATCAAAGGACTTCTCCAGGCTTCTAACATATAAATGTGCATTGTGAATTGTCAAGACAGTGACATATGGCTACCCACAGGAGTGTGTCCCTAGGCGTGTCCTTGGGGAACACAGCCTCAAAGTTTGGCTCTACCTGCCAATTATGGGTTGATTTGTGTCCCTATAGAAAAAGATACATTGGAATCTTACCCAGCCAGTAGCTCAAAAATGTGACCTTCTTTGGAAATGAAGTCCTTGCAGATGGAATTAGTAGAGATGAGCTCATCCTAAAGGAGGGTGGGCTCCGAATCCAATATGACTGGATAAAGGGGAAATTTGGATACACGCACGTACACACGTGCATGCACACACGTATGCACACACATGGATGGGGCCACATGAAGATCGAAGTTTTTTGTGTGCACTTGTCTTGATATGTCTTTTTTGTGTGCAAACAGCTTTATTACAGATTAGAGTGAAGGAAGTAATTTGTTGGGCTCTCATTTCCGAGGCAGCTTTTTGAGTAGATCTAGAACTTGGTGTTTTCCTGACAAATGAACAAATGGAAAATGTCCAGTTTTCAGGCCATCTAAGTATTTTGCTCACTCTTGTTTATAAATGTGTCTTTTCTAATGACTTGCACTTTTTATTTGCACTTGTATCACTTCACTAATCTTATCTGAGTGTAAGTGGTTAACTATGTGTTAAGGGCTGAATGCTTCTGTCTTCCCGAGATGTGTATGCTGAAAGCCTAATCCCGGTGTGATGGTATTTGGAGGTAATTAGGTCCTAAGGGGGGCCCTCGTGAATGGGAATCATGCCTTTATAAGTAGGGAGCACAGCCAGTCAAATGGGTGCAGTAGGTACACGCTGTGCTTGGCTCCTCTGATGACCACACCGAGATTACAGCTAAGCTGCAGGACAGCCATCATGGAGATCATCGAAGTCTAGCTGAACACAAGTCCTGTAGATAAGGACATACAGAACAAGCCACCTCGAGACTGGTAGGAGGGCTGGAGATGGCAGAATGGGCTGGTCCCACACCCTCGAGTGGCAGTTAAATATCGGAAGAGGTATCTTGGCAGTGGAGGTGCCCCTGGAGGAGCGCGAAGTTAGACGCGGTCTGGGGTCTGTCCTCACTCAGCAGCGACTATGCGACCTTACAGGAGCTATAGCGGATCCTTCTCAGTCACAGACTTTTATTTGCGAATTCACCTACTCAGGAGTATTTGTAACCACGGAGCGATGCTCATGGTGCCTTTCGCCGTCATTTTGAGTCACCCAGTGAGCACACTCCCAGCTGAGGTCCAACGAGGGAACGCTCTGCCTTCCTGTTTCTGCTCTCGTACTGTCAACGGGTGTCTCTCTCACCGGCTGTGTATTACTCTGTTTTCCCATCTTTGTGCCTTTTGTTCGTGATTTCCCTGTTTAAAATCGGCCTCGAGCGTAGTGGGGTGCTGCCCATAGTTCCTCGGTGGGAGAGCACTGTGCTATGCCTTAAGGAGAACATACGTGCGTGGTTAGTGGCTCAGCTTCATACAGGCGTGAGTTACAGCCCCACCGCGAGTTCAGTGTTAATGCGCCAACGATACCTACTAAATAAGGTGTCTGAACAGAGACACAGGGTTATGCATCGATTGGCTGCCACACGCTGTAGCCAGTGGCTCGTGGGAACCTAACCCCATATTTTCCTTAGGACCATTTCTAATTCAGTGTTTGTGGCGACGCTAACTATCGTGGATAAGGAGAGCAGACTCCTTACTTGATCTCTCTGAATCTCAGCTTCCGTATTGGTGGCATGACCTCACATTACTCATCAGAGAGCCCGGAATAAAGGGGAGATCATTGTGCTAGTTCGACAGGTGCAAACAAGGACTGTGTTGAGCGAACTGGATAATGTCATCCTGTTGCAGGTATATGGAGACTAAAATTCCTAATTTCAGTAGCAGCCAGCCATTTCTTCTGACCACCTCCTATGGGGCTGGGTACTGTGCTTTGTGTTTGTGGAGTTGACCATCTCTCAGAAGAAGACTTGTGAGTGAATAAGCACCCAGACAAACATGTTGTCACATTTGGACCAGTTCTGCGAGGGAAAGAACAGGCTGCTGTTGTGGAGAATACGCAGGGGATTTTGGAGCTGTGACTGGGACAGGGACGATGCCTCTGAAAGGTGATACTGACACTGGGACCAGATGAGCTTCGGTTCTGCAAAGCTTTCCAGGTAGAGAAGGAGGGAGTTAGAGCCTGACCCTTTCCAGCCAGCCCTCAGTGGCCGGAAAGGAACAATCAAGGAGAGAATGATGCCAATAAGATCGCATTAAGGACTCTAGGGAACAGTGGGGACCCACTGAGGGATTCTAAGCGGGGAAGTGGCAGGATTTTAGAAGTTTTCTGCAGAGTAAGGAATTGGGGGTGGAGGGCAATGAATGCAAGAGACCCGTAGGGCGGTCACTGCAGGAGGCCCACTAGGGTGGCGAAAGACTGGGAGAGACACTTCGGAGGTCACCGCCGCTGGTCTTGACGATGAACATGAACATATGGGATGAGGGAAGACTGAGTCCCGGTTCTCTGATTGCTCGGATAGTGGTTCCGCCTTGTGAAAGAGGACATGTTGAGGGAGAAACACCGTAGGGAGCAGGGTGAAGAGTGTCGCAGTTAGGTAAAGTGTTTGCGTAGAAGACGGTGTTTATCCTGGCCGTAGCCGTTTTTACCGTGACGCGTGTTTTGCTGTCCCTGTCTTTCTGTGGGGTTGTGTGTACTGGCGCCTGCGTTTGGCCAGCATTCTTTCATTGTTCATATCCATTTTCTCAGTGCCCTTTTGCACACAGTTGGAAATCAGCAAACACCCACCCTTTCCCGAGTTCTGCTGTGTTGGTAGTTGTCCCGATCCAGGTTCCAGGTCTGCTTCAGGGCTCCAGTGGTCATGATGCCTTGGGTACAGCATATCAAGCTCTTTTGCAAGACTTCTAAAAACTTATTAATAAGTTCTCGACGGCGTGGAGAAAGCGGGGGGGGGGGACGCAGAAGCTATTAGACACGAATGTTGCATAACGACAGCAACACGTCAGCTGCCGCCCTTCCTCCTTCCTTCCCGGGCTGCGGGGGTGTCCAAGATGCTGGCCTGCATCCTCGCAGCGTGCATCCCAATGGGTCCTTGTGTTAAGCACCTTGCCAAGTTTGTGACACCTTAACGAGGTGTTTGTGCTGCCAACAATGTAGGTGCACGGTGGCACGTTTGTGAACTTAATTGTTAGATTTTGGGGACAACGACAGCTGTGGTGACTGTTTCAGAAAAAGAATTCCAAAACTGCTTTGCAGGGTGGACTAGGCGCTGGCGTGGGTGCACAGCTTCCCCAGGGGAGGACTTTGAAGGTGACCGTGGTGGTAGTCAGCAGTGAGGTGCGCAGCACTTTTTCTAGGATGAGTTTGCGAAATTACTTGTCTGCCCTCTTGTTTCACATGTGGTCGCAGGATATGACAAGCTGGAGCGCTTTGGAAAAGTAGGCTGAAGCCAGGCCAGGCCCAGATTAGCCCTCTGGGAACTTCACACACAATGAAAATGGAAAGCAATCAGAAAGTAAGTGTCAGGAAACCCCGCGCGGGGCGCGTTGGCCATGTGATGACTTCACTATGTCCTTAGGAATATGGACGAACCACAGATCACGCTTTCTTTTCTCATCGATGGACGCTCCGCTTTGCCCGTGCCTTAACGGGCGCCTGGGCGGAGTGTCCACGGCAGCAGGGCGGGGCGTCGGGACGAACCGATGAGTTCTGCTCACGTTGGAGCTGCCGTCCGCAGTGGTGTTGGCTTCAAGGGAGTGAAAACTGTTTGCACAGCCATTAAGGGCTTATGGCAACTTGAATGGTTTAAAAGAAAGGCGCTGCTTAAATGAAAATAGCACCCTGAACAAATAAGTCTTAGACTGCTTGCAATGGGAGAATGAAGCTAAATTCTCAACCAAGGGATTTACCACCAAAGTCTGGGTTTATTAAACTGCCACCTCTGCACTCGCTCTGGGAGATGACCGGGCTCCGGGGCAGTGCGCCCGCTCAGCAGGGCCTCGCAGCGCTGGCCTCCGTTTGAGTCTCGGTTTCCTGCTGTGATGGGCAATGCTGACTGGCAAGCAGATGGGCTGGCTGGATTTCAGGTGGTGATTTTTCAGGTGACCTTTCTGTGTAGGTGTCACAGCACATTGTGACGACTTGTCAGCGCTGGGGGGGACCGGGGGGACCCGCCTTTACAGTTCTCAGGAGACAGGGCTGGTTCTAGCTTCATTTGCCAGACAGAATGAGCCTATCTGACAGGGGAGCGTCTCGTGATAATCGCTTCCTTCTGCTCTGTGCCAGGTTAAAATGAAAGATAATGATGAAAAAAGAGTGCTGAGGAGAACCTCCATCTGCCAGGTCCCCTAACGAGTGAGGGGTTTGTCTAGAAACACAGCCGATAGTACCCATTAAATGTGTAAACGAGACTGGAGGGATTGGCAGAAAGTAGAGTCCCAGTTATTTATTGAGTTATTACATTTTTAATAGTTTGACATATACTTGCACATGTTTCGGTTAGCCATATGGTGGGAAGGAGAGAAAAATCTATCAGTACAGTTCAGAGTTATAGAAAGTGTTAGTTATTAAATTGCTATAACTTTAAAAACGGGATGTGTGTTAGGTTAGCGGTGGCTAAACAGAGAAATCTATGGAAAAATTCTACTTGGGACCTACCTAGCTCTGAGACCTTAGGAAATAAAAATAATGATCATTTATTGAACATGTATTATGTGCCAGGGTCTCGTGGTAGCACTTGACATAATTTAGTCATCATAGCAACCCTATGAGGGAGCAGAGTTATCCCCATTTTACAGATGAGGAAACTGAGGCCTGGTGATGTTAAGGGATTTGCCCAGAGTCACTGGGCTAGTTAGTGACAGAGCCGGGATTCCAGCTTAGGTCCTCTGACCTCAGGGGTTATTATGGTCTTCATCTTATGAAGATAAGTTTGTTGCCTCAGCCTCTTAACTTTTCTGGTTAGCTTTCTTATTTTTAAAATGTGGGGACAGGACTGTAGTTTTAATAATAGATCAGAGTGTTTTGCAGCTAAAAGTTCATTGCTGTTAAATAACTGAAACTAAGGAGAACTCATGTTCATCCTGTACTCATTGCAAAAGGTCAAGGGGGTGACTAAATGGTAATTATTAGCAAGTATTTGTAGCAGCTTAAGTCATTTCAGGAATTTACTTTTGACAGTTACTTTTATTAGGTTTAGTAACAGGGACACAGAAAGAAGGTATTTCTGAGCCTGCATTTCAGTTGCTTTCTCACTTCTCTGTAGGAACCCCCGACCCGTCATCTCCTGGAGTTACTAAATAATCACACGCCAAGCTGTCAGCTCATCAAGGGAGTGATGAGTAAAATGCAGGGGATACATGAGAGGAGATTCAGGCAAGGACCAGCCCTCTGGTTAGAGGAAGCAGGATGAGACAGCATTTGTTCTGTGCTGTTCAAATCTGGAGGCTATTAAACTCCACGTAGAAAGTACGCTCCTTCCGTAGGAAAGAAAAGATTCATTGTTTAGTGTATCATGCATGGTTTCTTAAGACATGGCTAATTTAAATAGATCTAAAAAGGTTTAAAGGTCCTTTCATTATTTTAGTATAGGAGCACCTTCATTCTTTTGTTATTTAGGCAAAGATTTGCTATTTGATGTAAATGAATTTTCTAGGCAAATACAAAAAAACCTAACATTTTTATTTTAATATACTACGATGGAATTTTTCAGTTTTAGTAAGTATATCATATAGGCAAATGAGAATATACAGCACTGGGTAATGAGAAATAGTAAAACGAGTCCCCAGGTACCAACCGCCCAGTCTAAGAAATGACATTCCCAGTGCCTTTGAAGCCCCGACCCCCATCTCCATCTCTCACCATTGTAACCCGGGTCCTGAACATTTTATTGCTTTCTCTGATTTTTATTTTTAGGGTTCTATAAGTGTAAACAAAACTATTTTGGAAGTTTATAAAAGTAGAATTATCCTGTATGAACTTACCTGTGACTTGATCAACGTTAACACAGTGTTGCTGAGATTCACCCATGTCGATGCATGTAGCTCTAGTTCATTTCCACTCCTTACAATGTATTCCATGTTATGGATGTGCCACAGTTTACTAATCCTGGGATAGGCATTTGAGTTGTTTCCATTTTTTTGCTGTTAGAATGACGCTCTGAACATTCTTATACACCTGTCCTGGAGCAGATGAGCACAGGTCTCTCCAGGATGTAGACTCAGAAGATGAGGAGCTGTGTTGTGGGGTGTATCACCTATAGCTTTATTTGGCAATGCCAGCGTGCTCCCAAACTAGTTGGGCCAATTTAAATTCTTTTCAGAAACACATGACATTTTCTGTTGCTCCACATACTTGTCAACACTTGGGATTGTCAGATGGTATAAACTTTCTGGTCTCCTGGGTATAGAGTGGTGTTGCACTGATATTGCTTTGTATTTTTCTAATTATAATGAGGTTGACCCTCTTTTCTTTCTTTCTTTCTTTCTTTCTTTCTTTCTTTCTTTCTTTCTTTCTTTCTTTTTTTTTTTTTTTTTTTTTTTTTTTTTTTTTTTTTCTTTTTGGTATGTGGGTAGCTCCCTGACTGGGAATCGAACCCAGGCCGCAGTGCTGACAGCACCAGCGCCAAAGCCTTAAGCCACTACAGGTTGACCATCTTTTCATGTGATTATTGCTTTGCATGTTTTCTCTGTCATGTCATGCCTGGCTACGCCTTTTGAGTTGCTTATCCTTTACATATTGCTTCTTTGGAGTTCTTTATATATTCTATGTAGTATGTATTTGTTTATGGTGTTATAATAATCTTCTTAATATGTGGCTTGTATTTTTATATTCTATTTTTTAATGGTACTTTTTGATAACTTTCTTAATTATATTGTAGATGAATTGGTCAGTCTCTCTCTTTATGGTTTGAGTTATTTATATTTTATATCTTGATATGGAATTTTTCATGCCCTATGGTAATTAAGATATTCTTGTAGATGTATTTTTTCTAAGATTCTCTTTCTGTTCATTTAAGTACTTAATCTCTGGAATTGTTCCATTTACTGTAGAATGTAACATCGGGGTTAATTTTTCCCTACATTGTCTCAGTGCCATTTATTAAATAGTTCACTTCCCCATATTGGTCTGCAGTGTCAACTTAGCCTATATCAAACTTCCGTCTTTGTGGAAGTCCTTCTGCAGCCTCCGTATTTGTTACCTATCCTTGTTAATATCTTTATAGTATTCATTCCTCTTACTCATAGCTTTATTTATCTCTCAATTTAATTTGATGTTTAATACTTTTCAATAAGTTTTATTTTATACACGAGATCTTATAAAATTTTGTTTGATGGACATATTCATGTCCTTTTAATGTTTTTAATTTTTATTGTTAGACTTATTAGGTGACATTGGTTAACAAGAATTACATAGGTTTCGGGTGTACAGTTCTACAGGGCATCGTCTTCATGTTGCATGTGCTCATCACCCAGAGTCAGTTCTCTTTCCATCACCATGTATTTGGCTCCCCCTCCCTCCTCTCCCCACCTTCTCCCTCCCGCCTTGCTCTCAGGTAACCACTGCACTACTGACCATGTCCATGAGTTTTTGTTTCTTTGTTGCTTTCAGTTTTTATATACCACATGTGAGTGAAGTCATATGGTTCTTGGTTTTTCTGTCTGGTTTATTTCACTTAGCATGGTGTTCTCGAGGTCCATCCATTTTTTTGCAAGTGGCAGTATTTCATCTTTTCTTACAGCTGAGTAATGTTCCATTGTGTATATGTACCACAGCTTCTTTATCCAGTCATCTATTGAAGGGCATTTTGGTTGCTTCCATGTCTTGGCCACCATGAACAGTGCTGTGATGAACATTGGGGTACATAAGTCTTTGCACCTGTCTTATTTTTTATTATTATTGTAAATTATATATTTAAAAGATTCTTCTTTTGAATGCTTTGTTGCTGGTGTATAGAAATGCATATTCTGTATATTGATCTTATGATCAGAAATCTTAAAAAAAGGTCTTATTAATACTAATAAACTTTCTGATAGATAATCATGTCATCTAAATAAGGACAATTTGCCATTTCCCCATTGGATCCTTACAATGTTTATTTTTCATGTCTTATTGTATAGGCTGGACCTCAAGTATAATACTGAATAGAGGTTTTACTATTTGAGTTCCTTGTCTTTTCAGTTTTAAAGGGAAAGTGGTAAGTGATGAGGGAAGGAAGGTGAGTGAAAGGGAGAGGTTGACTGAGAATGTGTGTGTGTCCATGTACTGGCATTAGGTTATATAGAGAAGATTACATTTGGGCTGAGTTCTGAATACAGTGAGCAAACCAGCTATGGGAATTTGCGGGAACAGTGGGTGGAAAACATGGTGTGTTTGAGGAACTTCACAAAGTCCCAGGTAGCCAGAAGAAACTAAGCAAGGAGGAGTGGGGTAGGAGATGGGAACAGAGAGAGGGGCAGAGGCCAGAAAATGTTGGACTTGTGAAAACCCGTCATCAGAATTTGCTTTCATATTCTTCTTGACATAGTAGGACTTTGTGTAAAGTATTTTAGCAGCACCTGGTATCTTTTTGTTCTTTTACTTTCTCAATGGTTTCTTCATTCCATTAGCTAGTTGCTGAGAATAAGAATGTAAGCTCCCTGAGAGCAGCAACCTGGCATCAGAACTTCCAAGCTCCATAGACGGTGCTCCATGTGAAATGAATGCAGAATCTCTCTGTTTCCCCTAGAAGAGTTTGAGGAGCACCGTCACTGGATTAGGGCTGCTTCTTTGCATCAAATTCGGAGATGCTGTGACTCTGCAGATGCTCCATAGGATGAACCTTGGAAAAGGTCAGCTCGCTGTAATGTCTTCCCAGCCTTGCATTGCTTCATGGATGAGCCTCATCAGTACGAGTGAGGCAGATTCTCCAAGTCCGACGTACTTTCTGTAAATAGAAGCATATAACTTAAGCAACTGTGGCTGATTCTTACACGAGTCCATGACTTCGTTTTCCTTCAGCTCTTGTTCTGAGCATTTGGTGGTGGGAGATTGAATACATCTCATTTTGAGTTGCACTTAACTTCTATGCCTCAGTCCCGTATTTGTAAAATGAGATTACGTACCAGTATTTCCTCCCTCACAGAGATTCTATGTGTGAGGAAATCAGATGGATGTCAGCAGCTTTGGTTTGTGTGTCTCAATAGGTAAGAAATAGTTAATGCTAATGTTGGATGTAAAATAGTTATTACTGATAAAGATGATTTTTTGTTGCATAATTTAACTTTGAAGAAAAGATACACTGAACACTCCATGGGGACCACCTGAAGGGTATGACGACGGTACAGTGGCCCTTTATATTGATGGGTTTTATACCCACGGATTTAAGCAACTGTGGGTTGATGCTATTTTTTAAAAAGTCCCAAAAAGTTCCCAAAAGCAGAACTTGGACTTGTCAGACACCCGGCCCTCTGCTGAATCTGTGGGAATGAAGTGATGGGTGATTGCACCCCGCTGTAGGCGTTATGCAAACACAGCAGTGTTTTCTGTAAGGGGCTTGAGCATCTGCTGATTTTGGTTCTGGAACCAATCCCTCTTGGGAAACTGAGGGCCAACTGCACTTTCTTCCTTTGTCTTTCAGAAGAATGGCACAGTTTTGAAAACTGAGGGGCAAAAGTAAGGCTGTCCTTTTGAATTTTCTTTCTTATCATTTAACCCCTTTGCATAGGATGGGCCTTTCTAGTTCGAATCTGGGAAATACTTCTAGGCCATTTTAATAACCTCGGGAACCTCACTGGTGCAGAGGTCTCTGTAAGTCATGGACAGAAGTGACATCTCCCTTTGGTGGTTCATCTTTCGGATGTTTCATGTCCTTGTCGTGGCTGTAAACTTTAGTAGGTTATACAATAATATTTACTATTTTACATTGTCGTCATTTTATTATTGCACATATGTTATATTATAACAGCACGAGGAGGGAGAGGGTTCTTATGGGGACATTTTATGTCCCTACCTGCCTAGGACAACATACGTGGTGACTTGGCATGATTATTTAAGTCATTGAGAGTAAAGAGTCTGCTATTAAGGACAAACAGAGTTTTCAGATTGTCTGCATTGGTTAACTCGTCTGCTAGTTCTTCAGCTCTTCCTTCTGCCTCTGGGGAAGCCTCACTGTTTTCCTGTGTCTTCACACAGGTTTGAACTCTTACGATGGCTTGGGATCAAAGTTTTGGCCACAAGAAATAATGACTGGGATGAAGAGTGGGTGTTTGAGAATCGGCGTGCTGGCGGGTGTGCAGTAGCTGACAGGCCCTCTTCTTTCCCTAATGAGGAGCAGTGGTGAGCAGGTCTCCTGTTGCCCTTCAAATCCTGCGGCTGCTTTGGTGTTGGCCGCCACGAACCAGAGGGACCGTGGCCACCGTCTCGTCCCCGCTGAGCTCGAAGCTCCTGGCTTTACTCTTGTCTCGGGCGCTTCAACCTGACCTCCTGCGGCAGGCTTGGGGATTAATCAGCGTTCACCCAAACAACTTCTTTGATTTCCAGGTCCCCATCTGAAACCCTCTTCCCTCTGTGAAGTTTCGCAGCCTTTGATTACTGTAAGAATTGAGCACCACATCATCGAATTTGAAGTCCAAAGCGGAAACGTGGTCTGACGTTAGAAGTTTTGCCGTCAACGGTGGCGGATAGGTTTTGTAACCGACGGGAGTAGACAGCAAAACTCCTACTGCGATCCCACTCCAGGCAGCTCAGATGTAAACCTCCGGGGCCAACGAGCTTTTTATTTGATAAAGCTTGACACTTACCTGCATTGCTCCCTTTCAAGTTATGACAGTCACTCACAGCTGTCCAATGTGAAGATGTTTTGGCAGTATCAGTGATAACCGTTAACGAGTTCCCAGTGCCAGACGCGAAGAGTTGGTGAAAACGTTCTGCGCTTTGTTAAGACGGTGCTTCTGGCCCATCTGCAGCCAGACTTCTTTTTTCGAGTGATTTTGCCGTCAGCGGTGGTAGAAAAGGAGATACCCTGAGCTGTCGTGTGCCTGAAAACCAGGACGTGTCCACAAAAGCACTCTGTTTTACCCTGCTTTCTCACGCAAACCTGCCAGATTGTCAGATGGTGACGTGGAAGAAAGAAGACATTTGGTTGCATGTGGTTTTTGTTTCTTATCTTTATTACGAAAGGTGAGAATGATGGGGGAAAATACCAGAATAAAGACCAGGTCACAGCCCTCAAAAACGCGTAGCGGAACTCCTGCGCGACGTGCACAGACGTGCGTCGGCGCTCCGAGAGTCCCCTCGTGTAGGTGTTAGTGTGGGTCGGCAGCTGGGTCTCCATCTGGCACCGGAACACTTCAGCGCTCTACCTGACTGAGTCGGTGTCCGGCGCGGCCATGTCCGGGCCCGAGGACATCAGCAGTCGCTTTTTGTGTTAATAAGGACACGGATGAACACTGGTCGGAGAATTCGATTCCAAGTGGCAAATGCCTTGAGGGTTTCGGTTTGGCTTGCCGGCAGGCTGCCGTTCTTCACCTGGTGGTGGCCCGGGGACGGGGTGCGGGGTGCGGGGTGTGTGGCGTGTTCTCGGCCTTCCACGGGGAGAGAACTTCTTGACATCAGATGGACCTCTGGCCTAGGCTGGGTCTTAGGTCTGAATTCAGTGAGCGGTTCTTGAGGGCCCGGGGTTAGTTAAGTACAGACGCGCGGACGGGGGAGCTGGGTGGCCGTGGGAGTCAGCAGGGTCCGTCGCACAGTCTTCTCCTTGGGCCCCTCCTCCGGCCTTTTGGCCTTCCTCCTCACGCATTTCATTTCTCCCCCGAAGTCCCAAGCAGGGGACATGACTATTTTCTTTCTATTTGCAGCATCGGTGAGAGCCAAGGGTCTCGCGAAGTCCGAGAATGTACTCTTATTACTGCTTGGGGTCTCTTACAAGAGTCTTTCTTCTCCTTCCAGGAGGAGATGCGGGGTAAGGTGTGAAGGAGAGGCAGATGGGGTTTCGGGGACGGATGGAGAGGCTCGAGGCCGAGTGCAGAGGTTGGGGTTCCGTGTGCCTGAGCAACAGAGCGGGGCTGGGGTCCCAGAGGAGGAGGGAGGGACAGAAAGAAGGTGTGAGGTCCGCACAGGTCGGCGCCGGCTGGACGACCCTGGCCTCTGTGGGTCGTGCTGAAGACCTGGGACGTGAGCCTGCCCACAGTGGGGAGCCATGAAGGGATTTCAGCAAAGGAGCCACTTTTTAAAAAGTGGGTGGTTTCCCCTTGGCGACTGCGTGGAGAAGAGGTTGGAGGCCAGTTACAAGGGTTCAGTAGTGAGGTGCTGGTGTGGCCTCGGGAACGACAGCGAATGCGGAGGAGCGGGGGTCGGACTGGGAGCGGGCCGTTGGGTTGGGGGCAGGTTGGGAGTGCAGCATGTGGGACAAGGGGACTGTTAAGGACCCCTGGGTCTTGGCACGAGTGCCTGCGGTTCCTGTGGCAGTCGTGCCGTGGTGGCAACAGCCTCCGAAACCTCAGGCCCGTACCACAATGTTGGCGTCGTGCAAAGCGGGCTACAGGCCGAGGTGACCCTCCAGGGCAGCTGTCCTCCACACCCAGTGAGCCTGACTGCCCCCCGTTTCAGCACGAGTCTCACCAACCTTGCCGTATCAGGCAGAAGAGGACATGGGGGTTCATGCACTGGCCCTTCCGTGCCTCCGTCCCTGCCACTCAGGTGAGTCACATACATGGGTGTGGCCTTTCGTTTGAAGGGACCGCAAGTGTCCCACAAGGAGTGCAGAAACAGGAAAGCTACAAACCGATCTTCTTTTCTTTTAATATGGAGGACTCTGGGGGAGAAAGAACTTCTGGAGGGAAGAGTTGGGTTTCGGATGTGATGTCGGAGACGCTTGTGAGGTCACGAAGCAGCTATGTCACGTCGGCGGTCAGACCGTTGAGGAAGGAAGGAAGGAAGGAAGGAAGGAAGGGGGGAGCGGGAGGGAAGGAAGGAGGGGGTGGG
>PVJL010014814.1:0-26580 GCA_004026885.1 Lyroderma lyra
TAGTTGTAATTGTAAAATACAGCTTAGTTCATCCAGGCCTCATAAAATTATCCTGTGGAAAGGGACTTTGAGATGTCATTTGCCATAGCAGACCACATATTTTGGAACAAAACTCAAAGCAGCCTAACAAAAGAAATTGTCCCTTGTTTGCCAATGTGTTTATAGAAATCTTATAAGTGTTCAAAGGTCATAGAAATTTATATACAAAATCAACTGCCTAAGTCTCACTCATCTCCTCTGAATAAATTGAGTCAGTTTATTCAAGTGCCTACAAACATCTCTCCGTGAGCATTTCACAGATATTTCAAAATCAACACATTTCAAATTGAAGTCATCTTTTCTTCCAAACCTGTTTCTCCACCTTTTGTCCTATCCTCGTGAACAATACCACCTCATTCATTAACCAACCCAGAAACCCGAGAGTCGCCAGAGGCCCCTTTCTCTCTTTTTTCATACTCAGTCACTGAATCCTGTCAAATCTATCTGAAACGAGTTAAAAACTCTCATGTGCATTTCCTTCTCCTCATCCTCACCATTGCTGCTTTAATGCACACACATTCTTATAACTTCTTGGGCAAATTACTGCAATCACCTCCTTGCTGGTCTTCTTGCCACCCTGCCTCCCACACACCACCCCACACCACCCTCCTTGTCTCTGTCAGAGATCTGCAGAAAATACCCATCTCATGTGATGTGTGACCACACTCTGTTCTTACATTCTTATATTAAAGATCTGAGTTTTCTGCTGTAACTGAAATAGTCAGGAACAAAACTTATATTTACCACAACGGGGCAAACTGAGAAATTCTGAACTATTTCAAGAACAGTTTACAGGCTGATTGTTGTCCATAACATGGGATACATAAGATTGAAATTTTCCAAACAGTTTTGTGACCCTGCTTGTATCACGCCCACCCTAAATCTCACTTCAGAGAGTCCCTTACATTCAAAATACAAACTGTGAACCCAATGATGGAACAGACAGAAACAAATAAATGCACACTTCACATGCTACAGACTCCAAACAGCTGCAACATGTTAATTGTTCAATTAAAGAAACTGACAGATCCTTAAGGAAAGTCCTGCTGAACTGATAGCAATAATATTCAAAGATTTTTTTGTCCTTTGAGATGTTCTGAACTCTTTATAAAAATCAACCCTTTGAATACATAAACAGAGATCAAAGAAAGAGTGAATACAAGAAATATCTCATACTATGTCTTTATCACATGTTAATGTCCTCCGTTTATTTTGTTGAAATGCTTGTGTAGCACTTACTGCATGCCAGGCAGTGTCCAAATGGCTTGGCAATATTATCTCGATTAATCCTCACAGCAATTCTATGTGTAGTTATGCTATTATCTCCCTTTTACAGCTGAGCAAACTGAAGCCCAGACTTCTAGAATTCTGTCTTTTGCACTACAGAGCAAGCTCCTTGAAAGAAGAAAATGCAGTCCCCATCTATATAACCACAGCTTGTAGCACATGACTTAGCAAAGTGTAGATTTTTGATTTAATAAACAGAAAAAAGAGATGTATATATTATTGAGTAAAGAATGTTTGGCAGGGCCAATGTTTGTCCAAATCAAAAATGCTCTATTCATTTTAAGAGACATTTAAATTCTCTAGCCTTCCTTTAACAACTAAAATGTCTAGTAAATTATTGCTCTTATGGGAAAAAAAAGATAGAAATAATAGTTACTATTAACTATTGTTCTCAAACCCAAGTAAAACTCATCATGATCTGGTTAACCCATTTACTTCAGTAAGACATCTCACACCTTACTGGAAAAAAAGACAGGGAAGATGTAGTGCTTGCAAAATTTCCATGAGAAGTTTCAGTTTAAAACTGTGCCAGTCAGCGGTCTAATGTGCTACTAAAGAACAGAGGATGTCTACAGTTAAAGCTGCTGAAGGTGAGGAGATCAACACGCCGTCCTCAACGCCAACCGGACCTACATCAGGGTCATGTGTAGACGACCGGAGCATGATGAACAGGATGGACTTATCCACCATGATTGACCCCAAGCATTTGGGGGGGTCAAGATCGGCTCTTAGATGTGAAAAAGAAAGATATTGCACAGATGGTGACAGAGACCTAAAAAATGCGTGGATCTGTATAAACAGTCTGCACTGTCTGAACAAAGGAAAACGTGTATTAGGTACAACTCGATTGGCCTCGAGGTCCCTAAGTCTCCTGAAATTTCCACCGCTCTGGTTATTTTTAAGGGCTGAAAATCAAGCTTAGCCTAGAGAATGGAGGCACTTTGATTTTGGAAAGGGCCAAGAGAACACCACCTCCCTTTCAATGACTATAACCTCATTCATTTGGGGCAAGTCCTGTTCTAAAGGGCTCACAACTCAGGCAGAGGTAAGCTTTAACATAGTATTATCAGCTAGTCCTGGGTTCATCCAATAATTCCCTACCAGAGCTTAGTTCGCCTGCATCTAAGGACAAGAAAGGGACCCAGCCGGGGCCCAGGGAAAGGCTAGGAGTCCCAGGAGAGAGAAAACACAACCACCAAGTGTGAGGAAGGCCTGGGAGGCCGTTACGTGCTGCAGAGTTTTCTCAGGCTGGCTGTGTTATCGGGACAGGGCAGAGCTGCTGGCACACCCCAGGCACTGGCAATAATAAGCAGTTCTACTCAGGAAGCTGAGTGCTATTTAGTGAATGAGAAGTGCTTCTTTACCGGTGTCAATTTCCGAAAAAAATGTGTGACTTGAGCGAGTGAGGCCAAAGGCTATCAGGGGAAGGGCGACGATGCCTGAGATCGGACGACCAGGAGAAAGCACAGCGCTCTGGGCACCAGGCTCCGGTCAGTGATCAGCGGCACAAGGCAAGTCAGAACTCGGTGCTGGAAACATGCAGAACCAGTCAGCGACTCAGTGTTCTGTCCTGCCCTGTGAGACAAGGTGCACTGCCCTCCCTGCATGCCCAGGTTGGAAAAATGGTTGTTTCATAAACAGTATGAAAAGTCACTGAGATGCCACTGATGGTTTACCCCAGTTCACACTGTCGGGTTCTAGACACTAACAGTGTGAAAGACGTGCCTCCCTGTCAACTTTCCATCATCTCATGGGTGGACCAAAGCTACCCAGTAATCAGAACTTTTCAAATGACCAAGGGTGGGTTTGGGCCTAGTGCCCAGAGGGACAAGAGGCTTCCAGTTGAGCTGAAAATGAAGAGAAGCTGAAGGATCTGGGGCACAGATGGGCAGGGGAAAGAGACAAAGTCCTTCTTCCTGCACTCAGGCTAGGAACCAGCACTGCCCTGAACTGCTGTGCAGGTTGTGCCCTGCACACGGGCACGCAGCCCCAGGGGTTTGAGCAGAACTCCTCTGCAAACCAAGTGATTGCCTGGGCAGAACTCTGTTAGCTCCAGAAAGGGTATCATTTTATGACTGGTCTGCCCAAAGTGGGTGCCTTTTTGTTGTAATAATTGCCCCACCCAGCAGGTGTACCCTTATCATATAGGCCTTCTAAGCAGAGGCCATGCTGAGTCCCATTTAATTGAGCATGAGCAGGAGCAAAATAGAGAGCTGAGGGGTAACTGGAGCTCCCCGACACCATCCCTGCAATTCCTGCCCCTCCCTCCTGCAGAGCTCACTCAACTAGGAGCCTCTGCTGTGGTCTCCCAATGGAGGGGTCATTGTCTCGGAAAGACTAAGAGAGAGAGGCCCAGCAGTTTACGATGTCTACTGGCATGGGTGACTTTATCTAAGTAGCTCCTGAGAGTCTAGGCCTGGAGGAGAAAGCATCCACACAGCATTCCTGAGGAGTAAGGGAAGCAAAAGGAGGGAAAGAAGTGATGTGTGCTATGCATACCTCAGACACTGGCCCAGTGCAGAGATGGGCTGGGTAGGGGCTTGGTTAGAAGAACCCGAGTGGTGGGATCACCTCTGAAAAAGCCATGTCCCTTTGTCACATGCTGGGAAATGAGAAGTTGAAGGGAAGTTGGGAAAACTCGTGTTAAACAATGAGAATGGGCTACATGTTAGGTTTCCCCAGAGCTCAATGCAACCTTCCTATTTGCTTGGGATCTCCGAGTCCACTTCTCAGCTCTTGACCTCCCATCCTTTCTAGAAACCAGAATTATCCTGAGTGGGGACTCTTTCATGACCTGATAGATTCATCTTCTCATGAGCCTGGGTATACCCTCGTCTGGTAGGAGGAGGCCCCTGAGCTCCCAGCTGGCACGAGGGAAATGCAGAGGAGTCCAGCCCTGTTGAAGCTCCCCTCTCCTGGGATGAGTCTCATTCTTTGGTCCTGTGAGCCAGCTACCCCTGAGTGAAGGAGCTTTTCCGTATGACACAGCTAAGGTTCTCAAAGTGAAGAGCATCCTTTTCTAGCCTCAGGCGTCATCCAGCTTGCCTGTGAAGTTTGCATTTTAAGCACCTCAGATCTCAGCTTAATTAAGAGCGTCACTGCTCCCAGAGCAATCTGGTGACAGAAAAGCAGGCAAGCAAAAAAAGGCACAGCTCAGCTCAGCAAGCTCAATTCCATTGCTTCAAGCAAGCATTTAAGAAGAAGCTGCTCCTGCCTAGTAGGGCACAAGTGCTACTGGGACTAGGGCCAGGCAACAGTGAGAGCTAGTAGGTGAGACCACAACCTGCTCAGAGGCCTGACCCACAGAAAAGCAGCCAGAGGGCAGCTTTAGGACAACCTTTCACCAAGTGGGTAACAGTCAGTCTCCTTATAAGTGCAGAGGACCACAGGTAAAGGGGCCCTGCAGGGAAACTGATCCTAAAAATAAGTGTGGGGGTGCTGAGGTAATTATTAATACACGTGACAGTATGTGACAAGTGCTGTGTGAGGACCTGGCACATAGAATAATTAGTAGCTACCCCACTTGGCTCCAGGGCCCCCAGAGGAGACCTCTTGGGAGGATGAGCTTCCCTGCTGAGGGAGGTGGACCCAGCCCTTTTCCTCCTAGAGAAGCTCAGCCCAGGGAGAACTGATAGGAATAGCTAAGATGAGTTGCAGCCAGATCATCCCTTCTCCCTGACAGCTGACTTCTCCCTGACAGCTGACACTTCGGAGCACTTAAAAATGCAAAGGACTCAGCTGGAGGCTCCCCGCTTGGGAGCCACGGTGCTGCTTTCTCCCTCCTGCGTCATCTCCCTGACCTGGGGAAATGGGTATGAATCCAGAACCCATTCTTCTTGGTTAACAAAGACATTTTTCTTAAGAGAAACTAAGCAGAGCTCATCTGGAGCTCAAAGATAGGAAGGGGAGAGTAGGAGAGAGAGAATCAGAGAGAAAGAGAGAGAGAAAGAGAGGAAGGAGGAGGAGCTGCTAAGGTTTGATTGAAGAGGCAGCATATCAAGGGAGGTGATGCAGGTGGGCATTGGAGTCAGCCCACCTAGATCTGAGCCCCAACCTTGCCATTCTCTAACCATGCGGCTTTGAGCAAACTGATAACCTCATTTGTCCAGTAAGAATAATAATAGTACCTACCTGATAGGGTTTTGTGAATATTAAATTAGCTAATATACAAGGGCTGTCCAAAAAGTATCCAGTCATATAATATGAAATATAGAGGCATTTATGGCTGGATTTTTTTTTTCCGGACAGTCTTCATACATAAAGAGCTTAAAAACAGTAGCTCATACAGTTCCTCTCTGTGTATCATAATCCCTTATAATAGTTAGCTATTATTAATCCATAACAACACTGGGACATAGATGCTATCATTATTCTCACTTTGCTGATGAAGAAACTGAGACACTGAGCTTAAGTCCTACAGCTAGTAAATGGTGGACCTGGGAATTGAACCCACAGCTTGTGATGCCCACTGAGCTCTTAATATACTGTCTCTTAAGCACTACATTTTACATATGGGGCAAAGGGGCTCATGTTCAACATCACACTAAATAAATCAGTGATGTCCAAATTTTTGGCTTCCCTGGGCCACATTGGAAGAATTGTCTTGGACCACACATGAAATACATTAATGCTAATGATAGCTGATGAGCTAAAAAAAAAAAAAAAAAAAAAAAAAAAAAAAAAAAAAAAAAAAAAAAAAAAAAAAAAAAAAAAAAAAAAAAAAAAAAAAAAAAAAAAAAAAAAAAAAAAAAAAAAAAAAAAAAAAAAAAAAAAGTCTCAAAAAAAAAAATCTCATAATGTAAGAATGTGTGTTAGGCTGCATTCAAAGCCATCCTGGGCTGCAGGTAGGACATGCCTGAAATAAATTATTTCTATTCAGGTACCAGGATTTTACACTGACCTATTTCCTAGTATCAAACTCTACCCACGTAAACCAAGTCATCATTACAAGCACTCTCCCTCCCAGCCCGCAGGTCAATGATTTCCTTCTAAGTCTGCATATTAAAGTGCAATTCCTAGTGCTCCACCCAAACCTATAAAATCAGATTTGCTGGTGTGAAGCCCAGGAATCCTCATTTTTTTATAAACTCCCCCACACATACACAACCATCCTCATCACTATACTCCACCCTGTAATTCTCATGCACCCCAAAACTGGGAGCCTTGGCTCTAGGTTGTTTCTACCCAATTTTGTTTTGTTTTGTATTATTTTACACATTTTTAAAAGGTACTTGAAATGTTCCCAGATTTCAGAATATCAAATTAGAAACATATAAAAGCATTGTTACTTGACTTGTCTTTTACAAATAAAGCAGCCTTCCCTAAAAGTGCCAAATCTGAGGAAAGTGTGGGTTGTAGGAAATCCCATCGCTACCATTTATCCAGACTGTTTCCATTAGGAAAGAAAACATTAACTTCATAATTATCCCCACATCTCCAGGTCTGCAGTGGTTCTTTTAATCACTTGTTTAGGTTGAAAAAGTTAACCCTTTCCAACTCCACTCATAGTTCTCAGAGGGAAGCAAAAATGACTTATCCTTGTCATAACAGCGGCTGTCCTGGTGATTTGTCATCTGGAGGTTAACTTCAACATAGTGAACACACCTGCCTGATACAAATTCCTCCTTCCTCTTTCACTGGAATGTCACCCCAGAGAGCTTTTTTATTCCTAGGGTATATGTTATGCCAAACAGAAATGCATTGCCTAAATCACTCAGAAAGCATAAAGACTAGTTGACCTAGGAACTACCTAGTCTTAATACCTCCCAACAAAAACTCACACTTCAGCTACGCCACTGAACTCTGGGACATACGCTGACTGCCTGTTGGAGGAACAATCTAATTATAACACAGCAGAAAGTAGTAAAAACTAGTATTCACTGAGCACTAAAGCTCTGTGCTCAGTGCTTTCCATAGACCAGTGGTTCTCAACCTTCCTAATGCCATGACCCTTTAATACAGTTCCTCATGTGGTGGTGACCCCCCATAACTGTCATGTTGCTACTGTTATGAATCGTCATGTAAATATCTGATATGTGTTTCTCGATGGTCTTAGGTGACCCCTGTGAAAGGGTCGTTCGACCCCCAAAGGGGTTGCGACCCACAGGTTGAGAACCGCTGCCATAGACTGCTACAGCAAAAGGAACCAGGAAGAAGAGGAAAGCTTTTCACCTTGGACAAATGACAAGACATTCACAGCAAATATTCTCCAGTGAAATGTATAGTATGCAATCTACCAGTTGTCATGACCTTTCCCTTGGTGTTCAGTAAGCTGTTCAGGGTCCCCAATCAGCTTGCAATGTGACACCCGTCCTGCTGCCCAGCCAGATGTTCTTCTCTGCGGGTCAACTGGCAGATACATGAGCAGATAATACCTTCAGTCTGCTGGAAGCTCTCTGTGGGATTTTCTTCCAATGCAGCACTTATGGGATTTTAGTAGGGGGTTGGGAGGGCAGGGAGAGGGCGGTAAAATTACTTCAGGTTGAAAATGAAGAGAAGTAATACGTGCATCTGGCCCTTGCCCATTAAACACCAGCTCCTCAATTAGCAGCGGTCTGAGCTTGCAGCATTTGGGTTGCTTTTCCCCTGAGTTATTAGGATGCTCATTAGTTCAAATAAAAATCTGCAAGCAAGCTACTAATAAAGACAGTAAATTTGCTTCTCAACCAACCTGACTGCAGAGCATTTGGGGCTTATTCTCTTATTTAATTGTCTAAGGAAACTAATTGTTTTGGCTCATTCATTGAAATATATAATACTTGGCTCCTTTGCTTATAGCACAGCCAGAACATTTTGGCATTGAAGAATGCATTTGATCTATGAAGTATAGTCTTTTGAATATGCATTTAGACTATGGTGGAAATTTTATTTATTCAGAAGCTCATTAGTTTGTACTGAAACGTCTTTTGGATGAGAATCAGTAAAATATTTATTCTGTAAGCAGAGGTGTCTGTACATAGGGAGAGGAGACATCCAACTTCTTGGATCAGAAACCTGCTTTGCCCCAGAAATAGATTCTTCATAGACAACGGTATGGTGGTGGTGGTAATAATAATAGCAATAATAATAATAAAGAAATAAACAGATTTTCCAGTCCCTCAGACCTGTGTTCAAATCAAATTCTACCACTACCAGCTCTGAACTTCGTTTTTCTTGTCTATAAATTGGTTACCATGCCACAGGGTTGCTGAAGGAACTGAATGGGCTAAGACTTCTGACGCAACCGTAGGTATCTTATGGAATTCCTTCTTCTAGAACTAGAGCTGCCAATCAAAACACAGGATGCCAGGCACGTTAGTTTCCTATTGCTGCTGGAACAAAATGCCACAAACTTAGTGACTTACAGTAACACAAATACATTATCTCATAATTTTGGATGTTCGAAGTCTAAAAGGGAACTGCAGAGCTATGTTTCTTCTGGAAAGTCTGGGATGAATCCCTTTCTTTGTCTCTTCTAGCTACTGGAGGCCACTTGCATTCCTTGGCTCAGAGCCTCTTCCTCCATCATTACAGCCAGTAGCCTAGCATCTTCTTTACTCTTTGACCTCTGCTTCCATCTTCCATCTTCTCCCTCATAAGGACCCTTGTGATTAGTCAGCCCACTTAGATAATTCAAGATAACCTCCTCATTTCAAGATTCTTAATTTGTCAGGTCTTCAAACTCCCTTCTGCCATATAAGGTCACATATTCACATATTCCTGGGATTGCGACTTGGACAATTTTGGAGGCCACTGTTCAGCCCACTACGGTCTACCCTCTGGCCTCCAAAGATTCACATCCTTTCATCCAATTCCAACATCTCAGAAAGTCACAACCTATTACAGCGATTTCAAAGTCTCATCAACCCAAAAGTCCTAAATTTCATGCTTTAAATAACGTATGGGTCAAACTCTCAGTATAATCCGTATGAGGTGAAATTCCTCTCTATCTGTGGACCCGTGAAAATAGAAAACAAGTTATGTGATGCCAAAATACAATGATGAGTCAGACATAACGTAATGGTTATAGTCATTCCCATTCAAAAATAGTGGTGGGAATGGAACAAAGAATAATCACTGGTTTCAAGGAATATTGAGATTCAACTGGCAAAAATTCATTAGGTTTCAAGGCCTGGGAATAATCTCTGTGGGTTGCAGCTCTGCCCTCTGGGCCTTCAGTTCTATCCTCTGGGCATGAGGCTCTGCCCTAGGTCATCCTTCCTTTGTCATCAGGGTAGAACATACTGGCAGCTGAGTAACTTTTAACCCTATTTACTGCATGTAGAGTTGTCTGAATCAAATAATTTTCTTTCATTTCTTTTTCTCTCCGTCCCTTTTATTCCAAGCTGGCAGTATTTCTGACACTATAACATCCTCAAGAACATTGCAAGTCTCCCATACGTCTCAGGGATTCACTCCATTAAACGAAAGGCTCCTCCATAGATCTTTCCAGATAATTACATCTCATTTTCTATTTCTCCGAGATGGCTAAGGGGACACATGCATAATCTCATCAAAGGAAGGTCTATGGGATTGAATACTTGGGCCTTCTGATCTTTCCAAGGAATTAACCAAAGGTTAATCCACACCCTTGGTTTTCTCTCCAGAGCATGCTTTCCTGACAGTAAATCTTTTAAACGCAGCATCTTTGTAATCTGAATAGGCTCAGAATTTCCCAAACCGTCAAGTCTTGGTTATTTTTTGCTTAGAGGTCTTCCCTCAATCTGTCTCTTTTTCCTCACATTTTACTATAGGCATCAAGACAAAACCAGGTGATACCTCCAATACTTTGCATAGAGGTCTTCTCAGCTAAATATCCAAGTTCATCACTTACAACTTCTGCTTTTCATGTAACAATAGAACACAACTAAATTTTCTGTCACTATATAACAAGGATCCCCCTTATTTCAATTTCCAGTAACACCTAGCTACATTCAAATTTCAGATAATCAATGAATATTTGGTACAAGTATGTCCCAAATAATAATGGAACACACACAAAAATTACTATTTGTCTAAAATTCAATTTAACTGGGCATCTTGAATTTTTATTTGCTAAATCTGACATCAACTAGGTACTATGGAAGATTCTGAGAGAACAGGTTATAGACTGGGGAAATGCTGAAAATGGAGAAGATAATAAAAGAAATGCACAGCATAGGACTGTGTCTGGAAGGGCAGGCAGGCCATATTAAGGGGCTCTTGCAGGTGGCCTTGAACAGACAGGAAGGCAGAAGAGGTGGGTTCAGAGAAGGTGAGAAATGGAGAGAGGGGTATTAATCCTGAAACACTAGAGGCCTTGAGGATAAGCATAGCTCACCTCATTATTTTACTAAGGGTCATACCTGCCAAGAGAACCTTATTTTATCAACACTTGTCTCTAAAGAAAGAAAGATTCTTCTCATCTTTCACTAGACCTCTTGTTGCTAGGCAAACAGAGAGAGAGAGAGAGAGAGAGAGAGAGAGAGAGAGAGCGCACAAATCTATATGCATAGCAGTACTGTGATTTCAGTTAAACTGACTAATAAAAACTTTTTCCTCAGTAGGAAGCCAGCACTCTTTATGCACTAAGATTGTGGAAGACAGTGACTATATTCTCAAGTTAATTTGATACACTGAATGTACTAAGTATGTACGTTGTCATGAAAACAAGATATTGCTAATACCACCTTATTAACCTGTGGCTTTTCCAAAGCAAACGGGGTTTCATGTTAAACAAGGGCGTCTACTACATTTAACTGTTTGCTTCATTACCCTCCCGACCCCCTTACTCCCAAAGGCAAGAAAACCTTTCAATCTGTAACATTTAAACTTCCCTACTACTTCAGAAAAGGTTAGAAGACCACTTAGCTTCAAGTGATTTTATAGCAATTTCGGATATAAATCACCTTTACCCAGTGATCTTCAAGGTAGAAATTGAGTTGGGATGGAGAAACATGGTCGCCTCCACATCATGTTTATCCTGAACACAACTTTCAGGGGAAACTTCCTCCTTATAATAACAGCAGCACTTGCTTAGTTGTCTGTGTGTCAGGTGTTCTTCTAAACATTTTACATGTTTAACTCACTAAACTCTTAGCACAAACGTGCAAGGAAAGTACTAGTGTCATCCTTGTTGTATTAACGAGAATACTGAGGCACAGAGAGATTGCCCAGGGTTGCAAAATTATAAATGCCAACCTGGCTCTAGAAATTATGTTTCTCACCACTTGGCACCCTGCCCCTCCCAGTATTTGAAGTGATTCTTAAAACATTAGGACTACCCATAACCAAACATTGATGACAAGACTTATCCAGCAGAGGTAAATAGGAAAAACTCTAATATATGTAAGAAGTCCTTGGTTCAAGCACACTCACTGATTTAATACCATGCCAAAACTCCTCAGTTGGTCAAAAACCTGAGTTGTGAAGTGAGACCCACCTGTGTTTCAGTTCCAGGTCCCCCCTGATCACGTGACTTGGCCATCACTTAACAACTCTAACCCTCAATTTTTCTACCAGTAAAATGGGAACGATGATAGCAAATAGTTGTAGGACTGATATTCAAATTTCCTGTTATTATTAGCACTGATTTTTTTTCTAACATCCATACAGCATTTGTATGAGAGAAGAACCAGACGATTGCATCACTAAATAATGTTGGGAGTTGCGCCAAAGAGAAAGTGATGGATCCAGCTTTCACTGCTTCAGATTCAGTGAAAGTGTTTAGAGAATCTGAAGGTAGATATGAAGGTGCTAAGGGAGGACATAGCAACCCTTAGAGGGAAGATGACAGAAGAGCTGTAGGGATCCAACCTTCAGAAGGTTAAAGAGTGAACTGTTTAGTTAAATGCATGCAGGACAATCATTACACAGCTGCCTCTCATCTCCATTGAATTCAAAAAATTTAACTTGGATATACATTCTTGCTGGAAAACCTGAAGTCACTAATAAAGTGGATGAACAGGTCACCCTGGGAGACTAATTTCTTTCCTGGTGGAAATCTTCTAAAAGGGGAAAGTCAATAATACAGGTACAATGCGGCCTAGAGATGAAGGGATAAATGAGCCCCAGGATTCCCTGAGAATCTGACTGAAAGAACATCTGTACTACAATGTTAAATGATGACCATAAGGGAACAAAAAGGATTTCATGCATACAGTTTATTTTTCTGACAATATAATTGTGAGCTTATGTCCTTCTCATTCTTTCTTTAGTTGGTAGAAGCACTTTTTTAAAGTAATCAAGATACCCATCCCACATTTCTTCTTCAGATTCATTCTCACTAATGAAACCATCTCACACCTACCAGTTTTAGTTAGTTGCATTTAACTTAAATATGTTTTCCTTTTTATGATTGGAAAAATATATATCTTCATTATACACATTTTTTAAAATGAAGACTAAATTCAGAAGAAGAATGAAACACCCATAATCCCAATTAAAACAGCCTAGCTCTTCAATGAATGTACAGATAATTTTTTCTTTAGAAGTGAGACTTTTAATATTGGAGAGAGTATGGTGAACTAGGCGATTTTAATCCTCTGCTGGCCCAAGAGCTGGTAGAATAAAATTTACCTTTTTGGAAAGCATTTTCTGGAATGACTCAAAGAGTATTAAAATTTTAATACCTTTGATTCAAATTTTAATTCCGAGACTGCTAAGAATTAGAAAAAGAATAAACTTTATATATAAAGATGTCCAAAGCATTATTAAGGACATTGAAAATGCAATCAAACTTAGTGTACAATTATAATCTTGTACATTAATTTAAAATTATGGCTTCTGATAATACTTTAACAATTGACCCTTAGCTTAAAATTATTACTTGACCTTCTCAATATTGCTGAAGGCCAGAGTCCATTCCAGTAAGATGGTGATGAAGAAATTACTTTGTTGTTCTCATTTTTGAAAAGAGACAAATCACAGGAAAACAAGATCAAATGAGGAAATCAGCTTTCAAAGGAACCTCCTCAATATCCTGGTGTCCCTGATTTCGTCCTGATCGCCTGTCCTGCCCTTCATCTCTGACGTGGTACCAAAGGGCCTTTGATGACAGAGGGCAAGCCTGCAAGGTTCACCCTCATCGAAGAAACATGGCATTCTACACAGCAGGCCCTTCAAGCAGGGAGCAGGCCCGTCAGTTGTACAAAGATTTCCAATAGGCACTAACAACTTTTAACAAGGCGTTTCTGATCAAATCAGAGTACCAGAACACTCCCTTGCTGGGATGTTCAGGTTTCTTTCTAACATGGGCATGCTAAATGCTTGGCAATATGCAGGATAGAGAAACTGAGATCAGGAGTCTGTATTTCAGATTATTTAAACTTCTAAATTCACATCACCGTCATGTCCCTGCTTTCAGAAGATGGGTACAAAGTACATATCAAATGGGTCGGAGGGGTTCCACAGTTCCACCCTCTGGCTGGTGATCGTAGGACTAGCACTTCATGAAAGGATTGTATCTTATGCAGGTAGCAGGCTGTAGGGACAATGCTGTCAGTCCTTCCTCTCTGAACATCAGAATATTGGCTGCACATGTCAGTTGATCCACTGAATTAAAGTTAGTGATCCTGGAATGGGTACCACACTCTGAGCTTTCTAATAACCAAAAAGTTTCTGCACGTGACTGACACTCCCTGTGAAATGTACTGGATGCATTTTTCTAAGCCACAAATTTGCTTATTCTTACACACATGCACGCTCACACATTTGTGAAATTAGCTTGGGCTCTTCCTCACCAGGGAACTGATAAAACCCTCAACCTGCTGTTACGCAGAGATTTGTTTCTACTCAAACCCCATCTGAATCCTTTTGCCTCACCCTGGTTTTTTCTCTTCCGTGTTCCTTTCACTTCTGCTTCCCCATTCAGATCTGAGTTGAAAAGGACTATTCCTTAGATCAAGATTTTTACACAGATTTAAATAAATTCTCCTTCCCTCTGCCTGCATTTGCTCAAAGAGCTGACTTTAAGCTCAGAGCTTCCATTGATACACACCTGCAGCTCCTGTCCCTCCTCTCTCAAGGTCCCTTCTGTCATTGTACATTCTGCCAAATCCTGGTGCCTCCAGTTATCTAAGATTGTTCTCACCATCACCCCCACCCCCACCATGATGACAGGAGTTTGCCATAGAACCACTTCAAGCCCATTCTTCCTTGGCTGAGCGTTAGCCTTAATTTCACTGAAGTGTTGGAAGTGTTCTGAGTAAACTTTCATGCCACCTGGGAGTCCCGGGAAAATACAAGTAAGATTACTTCCAAAGTAGCCCCATGAGTACATCGTGCCCAATAAGAATTTTCTGTACCCTAGGCAGCATAAGGAGAAAAGAAAGAAAAAGAACACTTTTGGAAAACAGAGTTTTACAAAACTGTTCATTCTCACAAAGGACGGATAACACCTTGCAAATAATTTGACATCTGCCATGATGCAAAATCAATAAATTAATTTGAAAATCCCAGTTTAGAAAGTTGATTACCTAATCAGTGGCACTGATATCTAGATTAATAGATCACCTTTAATAATGATCATTGAGCCACATGAAAACACACTGAACATTCACAAACTTTCTCAGATTAAATAATAGTAATCATATTAACAATAAATACCATTTATTTAATTCCTGTCTTTTGCCACAGATTACTTCCACAGCAACCATGCAAAAATGGCTATCACTTATTGATTCACTTATTCAACAAATATTTACTGGACTCCAGGTACTAAGACCCAGGTTGCAAAAGTGACTATGACATAGACCTTGATGAGGAGAACAGAGTGTGTACTACAAAAGATGCTCATGCAAGCTACAGACACACGCAGAGGAAGGTGATAAACCATCAGGAGAGGTCAGAGACATGTTCTTGGAGGAGGAAGCACCTAAGCTGCCACAGGCAGCGTGAGCAGGAGAATCATATTGCAGGAATCCAAGCACCAGGTGACTGGAAGGAGAGTGGAGACATCAGGAGGGCAAACCAAGAGAGATCATGGTGGCTAACTGCATGCAAGGAATGAGACAGGGACAGGAGTTTGGGCCTACGAGCTGAATGGCGATGCCATTATCCAAGGTAAGGCCTATGTGAGCATATTTTGAGGGAATGAGGAAGATGATGAGTTCACCCTCATTTTACATATGATGAAACTGAGGCTCAAAATGTCTAAAGACCTTACCAAAGGTCACACTAGTGGTTAATGGCCAAGTTGGAATTCAAGCATATTCTGGCTGCCTCCAAATTTAGGATCTTTTCATTGATCCAACCCACTTTGTTGGTCCTTTTGTGGAAAACTCAATGGGTAGCAGTTCAAGCTTTGTCAGAGAGACAGTAAGTGTTTACTAAATAAAAGTTAGTTTCCTTTGTGTCCCCATGCTCACCAAAAAAAAAAAAAAAAAAAAAAAAAAAAAAGGGACGAAATCTGAAACTATTTCTTTCCTCCCCACCATTCTCCTTCACCCCTTTAGTCCTACTTTTTTTACTAGATTCCCTATGGAACATTAAGTCCAGAAAAGGAAAAGAATTAGAAAGCCCCCCACACCTCAGGGTAATTATGATTATCTTTAAACTACGTATGTCTACACTGCCCAGTGTTAGAGACTTGATACAATTGTGTTTTGATGTTGTTGCTTCCATGGTTTGCAAAAGCAGATGCAGGTTGTAAAGTCAGCAGGGACGAGAGCGCACGTTTTGCTGACAGTTAGAACTCACTCATAAATCTTACATACTGAGAAGACTACATTTAGATTTTAAATCACTTAACTTTTCCAGAAGGTTGGAATTATTGACCACATTTTTCTCCCCATTTAAAAAAGTGTTACAAACCTTTATGCTTTACTGGGAGATGGTAAGTCACAAATTTTGAGCCATACATTTTTTTATTAAACCGAATTTCAAGCATAAATGTGAGATTAGAGGGTAAATTTGCTCAGAATTACAAAATCTCCCTTACTCACCCAACTCTACTTGTATAAATTATATATTTTGAACCTCTTTGTTAAAATCAGATAATGTCCAAAAAAGTTGTATAGAAATTCAGAATTTTACTACTTAAAAGTTTCTAAGAATCATTTGAAGCCACTATGGCAACCTCTTAATAAATTACCTAATTTCAGTAATACAGTATTCCATTCACGCCCTGTACATTTCATTACAGTTTACTTATGTAAACACAATGCAAAGATTAGTATTTTATCCATCTAATTTATTGATACTGATTAGTATCAATAATTCATCAAAAATGCACTGCAAAGAAAATGCCCCAAGGAGAATTACATAATATTTCATTTACCAAGAAACTGACTCATCTCCAGAGAGTTCTTAATTGTTAACAAAAAAAGACTTTCAAATAATGCAAAAATTGTAGCCTACTATTTTCTGGTTCATCCCACTGTAGATAACTCTACAGCTAAAATCTGAGGATAGTTCACAAGGTGAGAGGCCACAAAAAGATGGGCATCAGACTTAAATGTGAACATGTGACTTGCTCCATATTCACCCATGCCATAGGAAATAATTTCTGCTTTTTGCTTTTCATTCATGCAGCAAATACTTACTAAATTTAACTTACTTTACTGAAATACATCTAGTTCTTCATGAAATATGGAGAATCATGATTTTCAAGTCAACTTGGTATATTTTGTCTAAACTCTATCTTCATTTCTGACATTCACATAAGACAATAAACCTTAAGTATTTGGGCATTGGACTTGCTTGAGCAAGTTGTTTTGGGGGATTAAATATAAACACCCTTGAGGAATTTAGTGGAGAAAAGATAATGAAAATAAAAATACAGATCAAGTACTATAATTCAGACTGCCTCTAGTTTCTCCTGGGGTTTGTTTAAGGGAAATGATGTTCACTGGATCTGAGGGAAAGATAAAACAAAGCAGAGGGTTAAGAACAGTTCCGACAGCATGCATCCTATTTAGCTTAGGTTCATACGGTGCCCTGGCCCCAATCAGGGGATGCTTCATAGAAGAAGTGAGCTTTAGGGATTTAAACTCAGCTTTAGAGAAAATCCAGGAGTTTTAGACTTTTAAAGATGGAAGAAGAAATAGAGTGTGGTCTGTCACTGTTGGGATTCTACACATGGGTGTCAGGTAGGGGGAGGGGAACTATGGGTAGGCACTGAGGTTCCCAGAGGTGGCGAGATCTCCAAGGATGGAGAGACATGAATGAGAACTGTAAGTGGCATAGCACTGTAAATCCTGAGTTTGCTCCTGAGGCCCTAGGTCACTTTTTCTGAGAGAAGTACTCAAATGAAAAATGGCAGATTTTTCACAGGAAAACATGGTCCATCAGGCAGCTTACCTGGATGTTAAGTTGGAAAGCCCTAAGAATTAGCATTTGTAGAACTCTGGTTCCTGGGACTGGATGACAAAAACTGGAAGCATGTTTGTGGTAACAGAATGCTTTACCTTTTGTGCATGAACTTATCCCACCAAGGATCACAATCATTCAAAATCAACCATGTGTTGTGAGAGAAGTGCTGCTAGCATACAGATTTTCTACTAAAATACTCTCACACAAAGAAAGAGACTTTGAGAAACAGTTGCTTTTTCTGATGTTCAATGAGGTGGAACCCAAAGTCTAAGCTTCCTTTCATAAAGACCTAATCCTGAGTCAACCAAATATTAAAAATGATGTAGAAGGTGCTGTGAACAAGAGAGTTAATAATAGCATGCTACGTTTCTGCCTCACTCCTAAAATGCAGCTGGGATGAAGTCACTGCCTGAACAATTCACTACTCATCATCTTTTTTTTTTTTTAAGTATTTGGGAAGGAGTATTAACTACCTATTCTAATTTTTAAAATTGAAGATTTGAAGACCCTTGCACAGTGTGCAGCCAAACTAAGAGACTCAAGGGAGGAAGCTGCTCAGTTAATCATGCTCAGCTCAAGGTAATGACAAAAAGGGCAAGCCCCAATATAAACCCTGAATGTCATACTAGGAGCTGAAATCAAAAGCTGACCACTATTAATGATTTTGGTTCTGCAACTAAGCACCAAGCAGCCAACTGCTAGAAAGCTGTCCTGTAATGGTGGAATAACCACCAATAATACCTACATATAAAGTACAGACCAAAATGGACAAGGCAAATCAAGACAGCTCATCCCAATAGTGTATCAATAAGAGGAGAACTTGTGGGGTAAGCTGCCCCTCTAGCCTGAGCTTAGTTAACAAGTGACATCTTGGACTTAAAGATAACTACTCCAGACCCCTCTGTGTCACTATTCTAGGATACCATTTTATAAAAAGATGTTTTTTACAAAGAAAACTATTTACAAGAAACAGAAAAGGTTTTCCTTAGGAAGTTATGTACCCCAAGAATGAGACAAGGTGAGACTGTTCTGTGATTAATTTAACAGGGCCATAGGACCAGGCCACACCCTGTGTTTTCAGAGGGGGGGTTCCCCATGAAGTCGAAATGGATATCCACTATGGAAATTACCTTGAAGAAGGAAGAAAGGAAATCAATTCAGTAAAAACTTGAGATTGGGTCTGAATAGGGTAGTAATTGTAAGTTGTAACGCCAATGTGACAGGCTAGGAGGGGCACTCCCTGAAAGGTAGCTGAGGATCCAGTCCAGCAGTCAAAGAATAGGTTAGTCAAAGAAATGTTTCTCCTAAGTGAGACAATACCCAAGTAAACTGTTAGAAATAAGAAGCATTATAGATCAATAAAATGAAACTGTGAATCCAATAATAAATGCATACATCTGTTGTCAACTAATTTTTGACAGGGTTTCCAATGCCATTCAATGGAGAAGGAATAGTCTCCTCAACAAATGGTGCTGACTGGAACATTAAGATATTCACAGGCAAAAGAATGAGATTGGACTTTTACTTCAAGCCATATACAAAAATTAACTCAAAATGAATCGAAGACCTAAATGTAAGATTTAAAACTATAAAATTATTTGAGGAAAACATAGGGACAATTCTATGTGACCTTGGATTTAGTAAGGAATTCTTAGATGTGACACCAAAAATGTAACAAAAGAAAAAAACAGATAAATTTGACTTCTTCAAAATTAAAAAATTTCATGCTACAAAGACATTGTCTAGAAAATAAAAAGACAACCCACAGAATGGGAAAAAATATTTGCAATTTATATATCTGGTAAGGGACAGGTATTTAGAATATGTAAGAAGTCTTACAACCGAATAATAAAAAAACTAGTAACTCAATTTAAAAATGGGGAAAAACTTTGAATAGATATTTCTTCAAGGAATATATACACAAATGGCCAATAAGCATATGAAAAGATACTTGACATTATTAATCATCAGGGAAATGCAAATAAAAAACTACTATGAAATACTATTTCATACCTAGCAGGATGGTTAGAATCAAAAGAACAGTTAATAACAAGTGTTGGTGAGGATATGGAGAAACTAGAATCCTCATACACTGCTGGTGGGAACGTAGAACAGTACAGCTGCGTTAAGAAACAGTCTACCAGTTCTCCAAACAATTAAACATAAAGTTACCATATGATCCAGCAATCCCACTCCTAATTATATACCCAAGATAAATGAAAATATATGTCTACCCAAAAACTTGTACACAAATGTATATAGCACCATTATTCATGAAAATAACCAAAAAGTAGAAAACAACCCAAATGTTCATCAACTAAATAATGGGTATACAAAATGTGGCATATTCATACAGTGGAAAAATTATTCAGCCATAAAAAGATATAAGGTACTGTGCTACAACTTGCATAAACCATGAAAATTCTATCCTAAGTGCGAGAAGTTAGTCACAAAAGACCATATAGTATGTAAGTTCATTTGTGTGAAAGTCCAGAATAAGCCAATTCATAGAGACAGAAATTAGAGTAGTGGAGAGGGGGCTAGGGAGTAGTAGCTAAAGGGCACAGGGTTACTTTTAGGGTGATAAAATTTTTCTAAAATTTACTGTGCTGATAGTTACAACTGTGGATAGACTAAAAACTATTGCATGGCATACTTAAGTAAGTGAATTGTCGTGGTATGTGCTATAAATCAATAAAGGTGTGTTAAAAAAAGAAATACTTTAGATGATAGGTCCCTTTTAATAGTAAAGACTTGCATCATAAACATTTACTTATAAACATCACATCATAAATATTATAACAATTAAGTTTGATAGGCATCATAATACTTTAAATTCTTTCAATAGGAGTTGGGTACATTTATTTTTATATCGTTTCCGTCCCATTTTGTATGACTGAAATGTAAGTTTGGAAATGTGATTCTGGGTATGATGGAATATGTTTACTTCACACTGTCTCTTCTACTGAATGGTGCTATAAATCTCTACAAAATGTATATAGAAGCTATTTGAGGACTCTTAAAAGTGACTGGCCCAAACAAAATCTCAGAAAGTTATTTTGTGGATATCAACAAATTAATTCTAAAGTTTATGTGGAGAAGTAAAGAACCAGGTAGCCAATACTATGTTGAAGGAGAAGACTGATAGTGCCTGACTTCAAGACTATTACAAATACAGTAATCGAGGCAACGTGGCATTGGCAAAGACATTGACAGATTGATAGAATACAATGGAGAGCACCAAAATAGATCCCTATAAATGTAGTCAACTGATCTTTTATACTTTGGTATAAATCTAAAACCTGGACAGGATCTATATGCCAAAAACTAAAAAAAAAAATAAAAATAAAAAAAATTAAATTAAATTTAAAAAAATACAAACATTGATGAAAGACCTAAATAAATTGATACACGAGGGCTGTCCAGAAAAAATCCAACCATAAATGCCTCTATTTTTCCTATTACATGGCTGGATACTTCCCAGGCAGCCTTCTTATACCTTGTATAGATGGAGAGACTCAGCACAAGAAAGATCTCCATTTTCTCTCCCTATATTTGTCTATAGATTTAATACAATTCCAATAAAATCCCCGGTATAATATTTGGTAAAATTAGCCAAGTCAATTCTAAAGTTTATAATGACAGAAAAGGAAACCAGGATAGCCATAACAGTTTTGAAAAAAGAAAACTGGAGTGGGATGAATCACACTACCCATTATTAAGATTATACAATGAAGCTACAGAAATCAAGATACTGTGATATTGCTAAAAGGATAGACAGATCAATGGAATAGAGTTCAGAAATAAACTCCCAGAAAAATGGCCAGTTGATTTTTTATTAAATATATTGGGGTGATGTAGGTTAGTGAAATTATATAGGTTTCAAGTGTATAATTCTATAATACATCCTCTATATGCTGTATTGAGTATTCACTATCAGAATCAATTCTCCTTCCATCACGTGTATTTTACTCCCCTCTCTCTCCTCAAACACACCCCTTCCCTCCTAACCCTCTGGTAACCACTGAACTATTTCCTCTGTTTCTATGAATTTTTGTTTGTTTGTTTGCCTTGTTCATTTGTTTCTTTCAGTTTTATATCCCACATGTGAGTGATTTTTAATAGGTGCAAAAAAAATTCAATGGAAAGAAACTGTTTCAACACAATTGGTTGAAAATCCATATGCAAATTATAAAAATAAAAACTTTGATCTAAATATTACCCTTATACAAAATTTAAATAAAGTAAATCATAGATATAAATTTAAAAACCCAGAACTATATAAAACTTTCAGAAGAAATACAAGAAAGTCTTCATAACCTGAGTTGGAAAAGAAATTATAGACATGACACCAAAAGAACAATCCAGAAAAGAAAAAAAATTGATAAAGTAGATTTTATCAAAATGAAAAGCTTTTTTTCTTAACATGACAGTTAAAAAATAAAAAGACAAGACACAGACTGGTGGAAAATGTTTGCAAATCACGTATTCAACAAAGGATCTGTAACTTAATATATTAAAAAAAAAAAACTTTCAAAGCTCAGTGGTAAAAAACAAAAACAAAAACAAAAACAAAAAAACAACAGTATTTAAAAATGGGCAAAAGGCCTATCTTAAGAAACAGGAAAAATCACAAGTAAACATCTTAACATCCCATCTTAAAGAACTAGAAAAAGAAGAGGAAGAACTAGAAGACGAAATCCAAAGTCAGCAGAAGCAAAGAAATAATAAAAATTAAAGCAGAGCTAAACCAATTAGAGAACAGAAGGACAGTAGAAAAAATTAATATTACGAAGAGCTGGTTCTTTGAGAAAGTCAACAAAATTGACAAACCCCTGGCTAGACTAATCAAAGGACGAAAGCAGAGGACACAAATATCCAAAATTAGAAATGAAAGGGGAGAAATTACCACTGATACCACAGAAATACAAAGGATTTTAAGAAAATATTACAAAAGACTTTATGCCACTAAATTTAACAACCTAGAAGAAATGGACAAGTTTCTAGAAACTTATAGCCTACCTAGACTGAACCAAGAAGAACTGGATAATCTAAATAGACCAATCAATAGCAAAGAGATTGAAATGACTATCCATAATTCCCCTAAAGGCAAAAGCCCTGGACCAGATAGTTTCACCAACAAGTTCTACCAAGCATTCGAAGAGAACTGACATCTATCCTCCTCAGACTCTTTCAAAAAATTGAAGAGGAAGCAATACTTCCTAACTCATTCTATGAGGCCAACATTACCCTAATACCAAAGCCTGGCAAAGACAACACAAAAAAAGAAAACTATAGACCAATATCTCTGATGAACACAGATGCAAAAATCCTAAACAAAACATTAGCAAACCGAATACAACAATGCATCAAAAAGATCATACATCAAGATCAAGTGGGACTCGAGGACAAGATGGCGACCGGAGAGGAGGTCCCTAAAGCCTCTCCCAGAAAACACAAATGAATGGCCACTCAGGAGCCAAGAAAGAGGACTGTTGGTGACAAAAAATGGCAGCTAAGACATCCACACATTGCAAGGAAACACCTAAAGGTTGGAGAGAAAGGGGTGAGCGGGAGAGAGGGGAGGGAGCAAAGACAGATCTCAACAGGACCCGATTGTGGCTGACTGCAGTGCATGGGAGGGGAGAGGCCAAGGGGCGACAAGAGGAAAAGCCCTAGCAAAGCAGCAGAATAGTGGGAATCCATTGGGGAGCTGGGCTGGGGAGCTGGAATTTGGAACGGCGAGTTGGGGACAGACCTTGGGAGCCAGCCTCTGGATCTCTTGAGTGGTAGCAGGGCTGAGCGAGGACTCTGAACTGCAGAGACGACATCTTGGCTCTAGGCTCCCTTGGGACCCACAGCGCAGGCGCGTGCGGCTCCTGCACAGGGCTGCAGTTCCTGGTCCGGGCCCACTGCTGGGGCGAGCCGGCTGCCCCGCGGACAACACACGGCCCCTATACAGACAGGGCTGCGGCTCCCATTATGGCCCGCTGTGGAGGCAGGCCAGTTGCTGGCACAGCATGCGCGGCTCCTGCACGGGGCTGCGGCTCCCGTTCCTGGCCCGCTGCAGAGGGGGGCAGGCTGCCTTCCTACCGCGGGGTCAGACCCACAGCTTCGGACTTGTGTGCGTGCCTGCTCGCGCGCCCCTTGGTCCTAAAAGCAGTGCGAACCCACAGACTCCGCCCCAACATTTGGCCACGGAAGCAGGCCTGGGAAGAAAAAGGATTTGATAGCATTCACCCCAGCCAGCAGGAGCAGCCTGGGCCTGCATCACCCAGCTTCCCCAGCATAGGGCAGAAGGTGGAGCTGCTCTGGTGTGCCTTTTGTTGGCCTCTCCCCTTTCCTACAACCTCCCCAAACAACTAACTACAGGAAGTGGAGGGACCATGATAGACGCACAGCACCTCCAAACGTAGCAGGAGACCAGAAATAAGAAATAAGCAACCCCTCTCTCTCCAAAAACTTGCCCCTCCCAAACCACCTCGTGTCTGCCCTATAGCAAGACACCACAAAAGTACCAATCTGGGCTCCTGGGCACTACTGAACATAACGCCCTCATGTCAAACAGGAGGAACTCAGCAGATAGGATGAATTCCTCAAGAACTACAACTCCTCAGAAAGAACAGGAAATTTATCAAGACAGCTTCTTAGACCTACAAGTTTCCAAAATAAGTGACAGAGAATTTAAAGTAGCCATACTAAAGGCTGTGAGAGAAATGAAAACATACTGGCAGAGCACCATGGCTGACATAAACAACATTAAAAAGGACATGAATGACATAAAAAAGGAACTCCATGAACAAAAGGAATAATTTAACAAAGAAATTCAAAACATAAGGAAGATTGAGATGGAAATGCGAGAGATAAATAATACAATAAAAGAAGTGAGAAACGAAATAACTGCCATAGGAAACAGGGCCAACCAGATGGAGGAAAGAATTAGTGTTATTGAAGATCAGAACAAGGAAACAGCTCAGAAAGAGGAAGAGAGGGAATATAGAACCAAAAGGATTGAAAGAACTCTACAAGAACTATCTGATTCCATGAGACAAAACAACATCAGGATAATAGGAATAGAAGAAGGGGTAGAGCATTCTACAGAGAGCATACTCAAACAAATAGTACATGAGAACTTTCCAAACCTATGGAAAGATCTGGAACCCCAAGTTCAAGAAGAAAACAGGTCCCCTAGATACCTGGACCCTAACAGATCTTCTCCAAGACACATGGTACTAAAGATGTCCAAAACTAAAGACAAAGAAACAATTCTCAAGGCAGCCAGGGAAAAAAGAACTATAACATTTAGAGGAAAACCCATCAGGCTGGCATCAGATTTCTCAGCAGAAACTCTGCAAGCCAGGAGAGAGTGGAATCCAATATTCAAAAATTTAAAAGAGAGGAACTTCCAGCCAAGAATAAATTATCCAGCAAAATTACCTTTCAGATATGAAGGTGGAATAAAGACCTCAGACACACAGAAGCTGAGGGAATTTGCCAGCACAAGGCCAGCACTCCAAGAAATACTGAAGGAGGCTCTTCAACCTGAAACAAAACATCAGGAAAAATGGAACAAAGTTGGGGCAACAAGAAAGAAACAAAAATAAAACAAAAACAAACAAACAAATAAGTAATGGCTACAGGAAATCCTCACATATCGATCATCACTCTGAATGTTAATGGACTTAACTCAGCAATAAAAAGACACAGAGTAGCAGATTAAAAAACAGAACCCATTCATATGCTGTCTCCAAGAAACACACCTCAGCCATAAGGACAAACACAGACTCAGAGTGAAAGGATGGGAAACAATACTTCAAGCAAATGGTAACCAGAGAACAGCAGGAGTTGCCATACTGATATCTAATGAAATAAACTTCAGGTTAAAAAAGATAGTAAAAGACAAGGATGGACATTACATAATGATAAAAGGCACAATACAACAACAAGACGACTTGACACTAATTAATATATATGCTCCCAACCAGAAAGCACCAAAATATACAAAGAAACTACTAACAGATTTGAAAGGAGAACCTGATGAACACACAAGCATTGTGGGAGACTTAAACACCCCGCTAACAGCCATAGACAGATCATCCAAACAGAAAATAAATAAGGAAACAACAGGTCTAAACGACACATTACAGCAATTGGACATCATTGACATTTACAGGACACTTCATCCAGCAAAAAAGACTATTCCTTCTTTTCTAGTGCACATGGAACATTCTCAAGGATAAACCACATGCTGGGACACAAAAGTAGCCTCAGCAAATTCAAGAAGATCAAAATCATACCAAGTGTATTCTCAGACCACAAAGCTTTGAAATTGGAGATCAACTGTAAAAGGAAAGCAGAAGGAAACGCATACACATGGAGATTAAACAACAGCTTATTTAAAAAGGACTGGATAAAAAGAACAAATAAAAGATGAAATTAAAAAATATATAGAAACTACTGACAATAAAAATACAACGTATCAGAATTATTGGGACACAGTGAAAGCGGTAGTAAGAGGGAAATTTATATCACTACAGGCCTATCTTAAGAAGCAAGAAAAATCACAAGTAAACATCTTAACATCCCATCTTAAAGAATTAGAAAAAGAAGAGCAGACAAAACCCAAAGTCAGCAGAAGGAAAGAAACAATAAAAATTAAAGCAGAGCTAAACCAATTAGAGAGCAGAAGGACAATAGAAAAAATTAATATTACGAAGAGCTGGTTCTTTGAGAAAGTCAACAAAATTGACAAACCCCTGGCTAGACTAATCAAAGGACGAAAGCAGAGGACACAAATATCCAAAATTAGAAATGAAAGGGGAGAAATTACCACTGATACCACAGAAATACAAAGGATTATAAGAAAATATTATGAAGAACTTTATGCCACTAAATTTAACAACCTAGAAGAAATGGACAAGTTTCTAGAAACTTATAGCCTACCTAGACTGAACCAAGAAGAACTGGATAATCTAAATAGACCAA
>PVJL010014815.1:0-26585 GCA_004026885.1 Lyroderma lyra
GCAGCTGGCAGTGGAGTAATCTGCTGCTCAGTTTTCAGCTGCTTCAACAGAGCCAGCAGCACTCCCGTAGGCTGATACTATGTTCTCTGCTCTACTCCCGCAGCTCATAGATCAAAACCCATCTGCTTTTGGCTGACTCTCACTGCAGCCTGAATGCGACCCTTTTGAGTTCCTTGATTCTTCGGTCGTCCTTTGGGTGGGGACCCTTTGGGACCCTATAGTGGCCTCACCTGGCCTCCTGTTTTTTTTTGCTTCACTTCTACATCCCCCAATCGAGCTAGGGTCGCTGTTACTTCATGCACCCGCCCATCTACAAAGGGAGCCAGAAGAGATGCCATAGTTCCCAAAGTTCCTGGGGGTCCTGACGCTAGGATGAGGTCCTTCATACTAGTAGTGAAAACTTCCTCATCAGGACCCTTGTAGTGTACCCGAAACATCATCTGTCGCATGCTCATCTCCCGTGTGATTTACATGAGGTCCAAGTATTTAGACTAGTTGGTCAGTCTCTGGCAATTCACTGGCATCTGTCCAAATCGTTCGGGCTGCTGCCTGTATCCAATTCCGCAGGGAATGGTTCCCTGCATCATCGTTGGTGTGGGCAGTATTTTGTAGCCTTTGCGTCAAAGACGGGAGTCCCGTAATGAAGGCCAGTTGGGATATTTCAACAGGGGATAGCTCTGTTCCTTCCACCCCACCATCCCATAATCTCAATAGCCAGCCTGGTACCGTTTCCACAACCGTTGGCCATACCTGCTTCATCAGTTCCTGTAATTAAGTGGGCGAGTACGCAGTCATTGTCCTATGCTGCCTGGCCTGGGGGGGGGGCCTGCGCCTGACCACCCGGTCCCTTTTGCTGCTCCAGCTCTAACTTCCATTGCACTAAGGGGTGAGCCTTCAATACAGGTATCGGGCTGCCGGCCCTGGAGGACAGTACTGACTCCGCTGGGTCCTGCGTCATACGTTCTGCAGCCGGCAGGCGCTCTTCCAGCGTTTCCTCCTGGAGCTGCAACTGGCGTACCTGTTGAGCTTGTTCCAGCATCTCCCGGCTGGTGTGGCGCATCGCTGCCAGAAACATCCAGGCTACCCAGCCGGCCACCTTCCATTGTGCCGGCAGAACGTTCAGCTCCATAGATTCCAGGGCCTTCTTCATATCCTCAGGTGTTGGCCTAATCTCATCCCAGTCTTCCGGAGCTGTCCATGTGGCTAGATACTTGGCCACTGGGTGCCATAGTGAGGTGGGAGACTACATTTCTTCCACCCGGGGACCCTCAGAAGTGCTGGGGTTAGAATTCACCTCATCCTGCGGGATACGCTAAATGTCATTGCCAAGGTTTCCAGGCAGGGCAGGTTTCGGCGGTGGTACACCCAATTGAAAAAACACAGGCAGAGCTGACATGGGCGACCATATACACACCAGCAAGGAAGCCACTTTGTTGCGCTCCTGTGACTATATGTACGTATTCAAACAAAAGTGGCATCTTGCCGCATCTGCCCAGTAGCAATTGTTAAGATTTTCATGGTTACATATGGCAGTATACACGCAGTAAATGTCAGCCCTAAGAGTTCCTCAACCCTAGACATGTACTGATTAGACCAAGGTCAAGCCTCAACATCGGGCCTGGTTTCAAGCATTTTTGGTCGGCTTAGCTTTAACCTTCTGGGGACTGACGGTGTGTTTCTGTGTTTGTGTGTGTGTGTGTGTGTGTGTGTGCGTGCGCGCGTGTGTGTTTGTGTGTGTGTGTGTGTGTGTGTGTGCACACGTGCGTGTGTGTGTGTGTTTCTGTGTGTGTGTGTGCGAGAGAGTTTCTAATTTACTTAACATACATGTTTCATAATTTTGTGAAAGTTTTGGTGACACAGATAAATATTAAAGGGAATTTAGGGGACAAGAGTTAGAGTTGAACATGGAATCCTGAAATTTGAAGGTCGAAAGATCCTATCTTACACCCTACTGGATCTATATAATGTGGAAGTGAATAACAGAGCAAATGACTATAGTTTCGTGTGCTTTCAACTGCATGGAAAAACAAAGTGACTGACGAGACTGTCGACAAAATTGCTTCTTCCCACAATTAGCAATCACATTTTTCTTCAGAGGAACAAAGGAATTTTCTTTGGAACGTCATAGATAACATGAGTGTGGGGCCTTTCTGCATTTGCCCATGGAGGAAGCTAGCAAATTGAGCCAGAGTAAATGACCCAATAAGTACATGCTACTGGCAATACGTACATGCAAAGTGACCCTATAAGATTTTAGGCAATAAAATCTCCATTGAATTACAGGAGAATTAAGCCTTGACCCTGGAAACAAAGTGCTTAGAAAAATAAAATAATCAGTCTGTGAAAAGAATGAAAAAATGATGTTCCAAAAAAAGTCATTTAGAAGATAAAAAAATATACCAAGAAGAAAATGTCAGACAGATTTTTACTCACATTTAACCATCCTTATCTAAAACAGCTTCTCAACCCATCTTTCATGGCTATTGAGATTAGATCTCTGTCATTCTCAAAGCCATCCTGAGAGATTCTAGCTTAGAATGATCTTCATTGTAGTCTCTGGGCCTCTGCAGAACATTTAACAGATCAATCAGTGTGTTTATATGTATCATTTCTGTCTCTTACTGCAAGGCTGTATCTTAAAATACATTGATCAAAATAAAATAAAATAATTAGGTATCATATTTTGAATGTTACTATATGGAGAACATATTAAGACAAGTAAAAAAACAAAACTAACACTGATTTTAAAAGAGGTAGCAGTTAATTCTTTAAATCTGCATAATATAGTCATTCTGTAATGCTCTGTTAGCTAGCATTGGCACACATTTTATCACTGTACCAAAGATAAGGCATAGTTATGTAAAGAAAACTTATTTTACAGAACTTTATTTCATTATTTATTGTTAATCTTATTGGGGTGACATTGATTAACAAAAATTGCATAGGTACCAGGTGTACAATTCTACAGTGCATCACCTATGTGTTGCAGTATGTGTTCACCACTGAGAGTCCATTCTTTTCCACTCAACATATATTTCACTACCCCTTCTTTCTCTCCCACTGCCCTTTTTGCTTATCCTGAGGTAACAACTAAACTATTAACTGTTTCCATGAGTTTTTGCTTTTTTCTAACATTCAGTTTTATATTGCACATATGCATGAAGTTATATGGTTATTGTTCTTTCTGACTGGCTTATTTCACTTAGCGTGATGATATCGAGGTCTATCCATGTTGTCACAAATCACAGTATTTCATCTTTTCTTATAGGCGAGTAATATTCCATTGTGAATGTACCACAGTTTCTGTATTCAGTCATCTATCAAGGGGCACTTTGATTGTTTCCATGACTTGGCCACTGTGAACAATGTGGAACAGTGGTCTTTCTTTAGACCTCCTTTTCAAATTTTGATGAATATATTTAAAAATATTTAACCAGTTCTCTTTTTTTTTTTTTTTTTTTGTTTTTTGGTATGTGGGTAGCTCCCTGACTGGGAATCGAACCCAGGCCGCAGCGCTGACAGCGCCAATGCCAAAGCCTTAAGCCACTACACCATCAGGGAACTCCCTAACCAGTTCTTTAGACAATGAACTTTCTGCCTCTTCTAAGTATTTTATTTCAGATGGAAAAACATTTATTAATATTTAACTGTTTTCTGTCATTTAATACCTTTTTCTGCCTTTATGAAAGGGACACAGAAACAATTGATATATTTTAGTCAGTTCATCTCCAGGAGGAAAATAAACTGATTAGCTATAATTAAACTTTAAACAATTCCTGTTTTTTATAATTTGAAACAAGCGTATTTTCTTCATATGCTTCAAGGCAGCAAATATAATTGAATGTGTAACTAAAACATATGCCACGCCTTATGTACAAGAAGTAGCCTTGCCAGACTGTGGTGTCTTTAGGGCTGGAGACTATACACATTCCTGAAAGAAAAAAGCAGAGAACATTCATGATCATATGAACATAGCCCACAGACATTTGCTGGAGGGCAGCAAGCACATATGAATATCTTCTCTTCAGAAATTTATCCTCTGACTTTTCTCAATATCTCATTGTGGCATGGGAAAAAGCCCTGATAAAAATAATTCACAAATAGAAGCCCTGGAATATTTTTATTTATATGTGCGACTGGAGTTCAGCTACATGTACTTCTATTTTCCAGAATAAAAATTTTTAAAGAAGTCCTTGCAGATACGTAGAATTGAACATGTGTTTTATTAATGGATTATTTAGAAGGCTTTGACAAATTCTAAATGTTCCATCATGTATTTATTCACCAGTTATCAAGCAATGTATGAATTATTTAACATTTACCCAATTCCACATACTGTCTCATTTTTCTATATTGTCTCTAAATTTCTTTTTCTCCTACAATTTTTCTATTCAAAGAGAAGTCACATCAGGTGGTGAACTTATTATACATCAAGTTGACAATGCACTGTAGAATTGTATGCCTGAAACCTATGTAATCCTTGCTAATAGATGTCACCCCAATAAGTCTAACACTAAAAGTGAATTAAAAAAAAAAACCTTTATTAAGTTCACTTTTTTCAAAATAAATATTTATTTGGCTATAAAATGAATAATCTCCCACATGAAAAATGTAAAGTAGAGTCATTGTTTAACATGAGTAAAATTCCTGAGAAAATATATGTCAGAGTGTCATTTCTTCCCTCAGAAGGAGCCATGTTGCATTAGGCATGGTGCAATATGTCTGGCCTTAGTCTTATGAAGAAACATGTTCTCTGTTCTCTTGAAATTGACATTGACTACAGAGGTAAATTTGCACACAGAAGAAAGCAAAAAAAAAATTGAAAGCACAGAAGTGGAACATAAAGAATATACAGCTTTCCTTCACCACCTCCATTTTTTCTCTTAATGACTCAATTCCACATATACACAGGACACATGCTGGTCATGAGACAAAAAGCAAAGGAAAAGGCCACTCTTACCCATAAGTATCTTGTAATTGGTGATTAAGTAATTGCTGGGTGTGACTGCAGTTAGTAGACAATATCTCTTCAGCCTTCTTCATGAATCATGCTGTGAGATGGTCCTCTGAGAGTTTCAATAATTGCCTCATCAATTTGATACTCTACATGTTAGTGGAGACTGCTAAAGTTCTGCATTCTGAACAACTGACAATCTGTAGGTCACTATTAGTGCCAAAACAAAAGAGTGGGAGGTAGGGTTTTTGGTGGCTGTGGCAGAGTCTCTGATGACTACAAGGCACTCCTTTAATAATGTGGAAGATCAGAATGTCCCTGGCTAGAGTTTCTATGGACAAAGGGCTTTCTGCTGTGTACATATGCCTGAGGTCATGCATATTTCCAATTTAGTTATGGAAAATAGCTGTTTCAGTAAACAATTCAGGAAAATTTAATCTTATAACTACCTTTAGCAATGCTATGAGATTTGTGAAGAATGAATGGTTTGATTTCCATGAGGTCAGTCAGACAATCACTCATCACTGACTGAACATTACCCTAGGAAAAAATCAACTAGTCAGGAAATTGAAAACACAGCTCTCATATTTCATGTATTTACCATGAGAGGAGAAGTAAATGAGAAGGGAGACATTGATATAGTTGACCAATCACCAAGTGCAGAAAATTACAAATTAGAGAATCCTATTAATAACTACACCTGTGAAATGCCTTCTTGACATGGGATAAAATTGCAGCATTTTGAAATGATGGGAGAGAAGGTGGTTAACTAAACTAAGCAGTGCCAGTTTGGTCATCTTTTAGAAGCAAAGTATTCAAAGAATAGCATGTTTTTAAAGAGGTGCAATGGTGGTGGTTTGTGTAGATTTCTACAAAGGAGGTGGTCCTGCTGCTAGTTAGGCTCAACCCTTTCTAATATCTAAAGAATCATGGTGCCACAGAAAGCAAAGTGGTCAGCAGCCATGAGAACTTGTTCTGTCATTACAGGTGAGTCAAATTTGGTGCATGTTCTTTCACACTTTGAAATAGAAATTACAGTTTCATGTTGATATATCACAAGGCATTAAATGAGACATTCGAGTGAGTGCTTTGAAAGGGAGAGAGGTTATCTCTATGAAATTTCAAATTATAGCCAACAAAAAGAATGTGGAAAGCAGGCTTGAAGCTTTGCCAGAGGACCATTCAGGGAAAAGAAATGAGTGGATTTAAGAAAATTGTGCCTCACTAGAGAGAGGTGATGGGACATATGGGCAAGAAGTTGATGGTGGTACAGGAGAAACACTGGGTTGAAAAATAATATTCTGACCCAATCCAGCAGAAGAAGAGATCTGTAGATTTGAAGAAAAGATGAATTCTTACACCAATGCAGTGGACACTGTGGAAAATGCCATATCAGTCCTCCTGTGTGCACCATGGACTGTCTGGGCCAGAGATTTTTACAGAAGTTGAAGGCCTCTCTCTGTTATTACTGGTGGGACTTTCTGAATAACCTCTTCAGCAAAATTCCTAATTTCAGTAACTACACTTCCAAACTATTTAAGTATAAATGTACTGGTAAGGAAGTAATGTTTAGAAAGTATCTGAACAGCTATTTATGAATCAGAAAATCAATGTTATCAATAATTAACTCAGGGAAATGTTTTCCTTTGAACATGAGTCACTACTTTGTTTTTAGTGTGAGAAAGTCAGAGTAAGCTTGGGAAAATGGGATTATATGCTGTTTCTTTCTAAATATACCTCATGTCAGTATGTTTAAAATATTTTCACTTGGGTTCTCTTCAAACTATTTCATCATTTCTAAAGAGATAAACGTTATGAGACCAAATGGACCCTCCTCAATTTTATCAAGTGATCATTCTGTTCAAGTTATTTAACTATTCAAATTCCTGTTCATTTAAACTCACTTTTAAGGAAATTCATCTACAATAATTACAATAGAGTAATATAAGCAAATATCAATAAATAGACTTAAAAATGCATTTTCATGAACTTTAATACACACAATTCATAAAGTCTCTAATGCAACACAAATATATTGTTTGTGTTTAATATTTGACCATAATCTTACTGAAATCATTTGTATACTTCCAAGTGTATTTGTAAATGTCCAAGACATTTACCCTTGAGTAATAATTAAAATGATATGAAATTCTATATTATTTCACATGGGAAAAAAAACGCTCTCAGAAGAAAAGCATTTTTTATACATCATGATTTGTCTTACTAATAGAAAAGTTATTAGTGTTTTATTTTTAAAGGTAGCCATTGATCTTCTTTTATGTTTTTCATAGTAGAGACTTTATTCTTCACTTGAAAAACTGGGTTCCATGGTGGTGTAGGGGACAGGTTCCGGCGCTCTCAACACTGCTGCCTGACTTTGATTCCTGGCCAGGAAAATAATCGCCAAAAAATAAAATAAAAAATAAAAACCAATTATGGGTTAAGGCTGGAGTAGGAATTAAAGTAATCCATCTTTGGCAGTATTCAGTCAGATGTTTTCTCTGAAATATAAAAATATATAAATTAAGGTGGCAGGAGTTACAAATTATAGGGCAAGATTTCCTCTTAAAGAATGAAAGTGGAGGGGGTGGGAGGGGGGAAGCTAAATATAAGGTGATGGAAAGAGAAGTCACATTAGGTGGTCACCTGTACCACTCACTCTCTCTCTCTCTCTCTCTCACACACACACACACACACACACACACACACACTTCAATGGTGCTCTTTCTATGTCCTGGGAGGAGAAACTTTAATGAATTTGGGTTGACTAAAGCAGCAGTGGCAAGATTTTATGTAAGCAGCAGTGCTTTGAGCCTCAGCTCTCGTGTATCAATCTCAGCCCATGTTTCATGTTTGTCCTTGCACATTGGTGGCACCATTCCTGGGCTAATGGGACACCAGCACCTCCAACAGGCTCTGCCAGGACCTCTCTGTTGGAGATCTTGCACGGTGTGGTTTTTGCTGGAGAACTGTCTGAAGAAGCAAAGGTAAAGGGCAGAGGCCTTTTTTATTTTATCCACCTATCCCCACTCAGGCAAACTTTCGTACTGCAGCATGGCGGCCATTTTTCACCAGACCCCAAATCCATGGCAGGGCTGTCCATAAGGTAGCTAAAGAGGAAGGGGCTTCCCCACTTAATGTACCTCTGGCCAAATGCCCAGCTCTTTTCCGAGGTACTGCTTGTGCTATGAAGCTACACTAGTGGCCTTTAACAAAGACTCCTCAGTCTCGCCCACACCAGCTTTTAGGCCTGGTCCAGAGAATTAGGGTGGAGTACTCATGGGGTTCTAAGTTAAAAAAGACACTGGCCTCAGCCACAATAGATTCCCAGAGCACCTCCCTTGTTAGAAGGTGCATGGAGGGCTCAGAGATGCTCTTTGGTATTCTAGAAACTTCTGTCTAAAATAAAAGCCATGGACAGCTGGGAGGACAATATCCTCACCTTCCTATGAAACCCCAGTGACCTCACGAACACTAAACAGAGTTGTCTGTCATGGCAAGCACCAGTGAACCCAAACACCACTGTACACAGGCCGTCCCTGTTCAGCTTTGCGGGGTCAGCTGAGGACTTTCCTCTTATAACTGACAGGCCCCAGACATGTGGAGACCTGGCCCTCTTCTGTTGTAGCCCAGATCCTAGCTGGTGGAATCCCAGTTTCAAAAATTTCCTCTGTGTCACTGCCATAGATGCTGCAGTCATCATCATATGTGGGTGTGGGTCCAGGGAGCAACACTACATGAACAGCTGCACTGTTGAGCACCATCAGGCAGCACATTGGAAAATGTTGAGAACTGTATTTTAGCCCTTGATGAATATATCCGTTCTCCAAACAGTCAGTGTGATATCACTTTAGATAAATGGTGATTACTATGGCTGAGAAGATTGACTGCCACTACTGCAGAAATTTCCTGCAGGGGAAGACATACCTAAAGAAGAATGGCCATCAATACTACCGAATTTCTTTGACAATTCTGTGCCAACACCTGTATGAATTGCAGCAAGCCCATCAGTGCAGACTCCAAAAAGTTGCAGTATAAGAACAACTACTGGCATGACACCTGCTTTTGCTGTACCAAGTGCTTTCACCCCTCAGACAACAAGATGCTTGTGGCCAAATTCAGCAAGATTCTGTGCAAGAAGTGCATTATGCTGGAAGACTCCCTCAATTTTGAGGGCTGCTAAAAGTCATTAGTTGCAGTACATTGGAATGTGGAGTGCAAGGGAACCCTCTGGCACAAAGACTGCTTCAACTGCAGCTATTGTAAACAACTCATTGAAACTGGAAGCTCGATTTATAAAGTGGAGGAATTCTACTGCACAACTTACAAGGCCAATTTTCCCAAGGATTTCGTGAAGAGCAACAAAGACATTACATCTGGCTGAATGAATTACCAGCATCAACCTGGTATGCTGAATGCAATGTGTGAATTACCTGCTCTAAGAAGCTGTCTGGGAAGCCTTTCACCACTGTGGAAAACCAGTATTACTGTGTGGATTGCTACAAGAATTTTGTGGCCCCGAAGTGTGCTTGATGCAACAACCCAATCACTAGATTTTGTAACAATTCCAGTGTGGTGACTCTGGAAGAAAAATCCTGGAATGACTAGACTTTCCAATGCAAAAATTACTCCTGAACCTGGCCAAAATGCCATTTGTTTTCCATCAGCAGCAAGTATCTTGTCTTGACTGTGGCAGCAGAGGCAGATTCAATGGAGCAGCCTGTCCAAGGTATCTATGCAGTGTGTGGTAAGTATCAGAGAGCCCTTACCTAATTCATTCAGATAGCAGCAGAGATTGTGATGAGACCCAAATTCATGGAGACCCTACAGAATGTGGGTGAGCCTTATTTCTTACCTCACACAGTCACCAGGTTCTCTGGCCTCACCCTGTGCCTCAAATCCCTGCTTGGCCCAGGTCCTCAACCCTCCCTCACCCCTCACTCCTATCCCAGACCCACAAAAGCCCTGAGTCTTCAGTCCCCCACCTCACAACTCTCCTTACTCCAGCTCCCTGCCCAATCTCTGCTCCTCTGTGGGTGAGCTTCTAGTAGATATGAAGGGTGGGAACTGGAGAAAGGAGCCTCTAATTTTCTGCAATTCACTCTGAGAGCAGCAGAAGCATTCAGTCTCTTTAATGGGCCTTTATAGATGAGGCCAAGAACGTGAAGCTTCCAGATTGGTGTGAGAGGGGTCGGAAATTTCTATTTCAATTCTGATCCCAACCAGACAAGTGGCAGTTGAAAGGTAAAGTCACATGAGTTGCCTATAAATCATTTAATGTGAATGGGAATCTGCCCTAAACTTACCCATTAAAACCAGGTTTCTTTGTGTGTCACCTTGCCTGTTATCACCTTCAAATTCTTCACATCAAAGAAATTCACAGCAGTAGTTAACACATTATTTATCATTGAGAATTTGTAAAAGAGCAATGATATGCTTGAATACTTTCCAAGAGATTCAAAGCAGGTAAAAATGTGTTTCTGAGAGATTTTTTATGGTGTTCTCATTTTACTCCTCATTTCTAACTAAAACAGACTCTATAGAAAGAAAAAGCACATTGTATATATGTGTAATTTTCTTCATATTTATTGACATAAAGTGAGAATATAATTGTGATATTCTTTAACTCCCCAACCATATTTGATTCTATCACCGGCTGAAGTTAAGTATAGCATATTATCATTACTATATCATGAGCAAACATCAGTTTATAAAATATTGTTTTTACAACTTCTTTAAATTTACATAAAATTAAAAAAATAATAACATATCAATAGTGCAAGAATGTTTAGACATAATTGTTACACTGTGTTGTTTTGTGTTTTGTGGGGGCTTCCTGGGGAATTACTACTGCACAGAGATGGTATATCTTTTTCTCCCTGGGAGTAATTTTGTTGTTAATTTCTTGTATATTTTTATTCAGGGTCAAAAGGTATATTAAGAATGGAAAATGTGTATTTTATAATGATTTTTAAAACCTTTTTATTTTGACATATTTGTACATTTATGAGTTGTAAGAAATAAGGCAAGATCCCTTATACCTCTAAACTTTAGTATGATATCACAACCATGGTCTTGGCATTGCAAACATTTATTGACTTAATTTATATTTCTTCAGTTTTACTTATACTTATGTGTGTGGATGCATGCACATGTGTGTGCTATACAGTTTTATTCTGTGGACATACGTCACCACCATAATCAAGATACAGGACACTTTATTAATAGAGATGTCATGTGTTGTTTTATAGCCATGCTCAATTTTCTGTAGTCCCCATCTCAGGGTAACCATGAATTTATCTCAACCATTCTGTTTTTTCAATGTTGATCATTATTTGTTATGCAATGGTTTCATGTGGATTACTTTCTTTCTTCTGCATGTGTGTATCTGCTTGTATGCTCGTGTGCATAGTCCTAAGAGATTCCAGACACACAGTATTTTATGTACACTAACTAATTAAAGTTTATTAAAGCATATTTTATTTCTAAATTTCCCTTAGTTTTCAGATTTTTTATTCCTTTCACTACTACTCAATCTTATTCAGGAATGGACTTCATGTTACCTAGATTCACTTTAAGAACACTTTTAGTTAAATAAATGTATACAATGAATATTCCAATATATATGTATATTCTTTTAATTTAAAAAATCACCTGTAAGTTTTGTTATAAAAACTTATCTTAATAGCTAATTAACAAGTAAAATGGCTTTTTCTTATCTAAAAACATCACCATTAATGTTAAAAAGATTTTGAATGAGCTACCATAAGTGTGGATCACTGATATTTCTAATAAAGCTTTTATTTTTAAAGCAAGTAAGTTCCTTTTGGTATCATAAGACACCAGTGAATTTTATTCTTGACTTTGACATAATGTTTGCACACCTAGAATGGCTTGTTTTGTCTTGTTTTCTCACTTTTATGTCCCAATGAACTATTTAAATTAATATGTGTCATAAGGCAATGTGAAAAGCATTGTCATATGGGATCATATAAATCAGTAGTGCACTTGTTAAATTTTTTGAATTCATTCTCTGTGAAAAAAAATCTAAAGGGGAAAAGGATCAATCAAATTTTATTTCATTTTAAATTTCTGCTCTTTTGCACTGTAGTTTGATGTGCTAGAGAATTTGCTTTTTTAAATATGTTCAAAGTAATTACTAATGCAAAGTGTAGCAAAATAACTTCTTCAGAGAATTTGGACAAAAATAAATTTAATTTCTAATCAACGTTGTTACTAGAAAGCACTGTGAACAATGTATCTATAACCTAGCATTATTTTATTCTCACTGAGATTTTATTTTTCAGAAACAAAAGTGCAGAAGTTAATAATTATATAAAAATAAGCCAATATAAAAGAGCATCCATGAAAACAATAAAAAGGTTAACTTTAGTTGTAAAGTCTCTTTATCTACCCTTACACTCTGTAGGTTTGTCTTATAAAGACTTAAAAATAAATTTTTTACTATGTTCTGAATAATTTTTAATTTAATTTTTTATTGTGGTCGAAGTAATGTTCTGGGATTATGATTCATAGGAGAGTTAAATCATCTTCCCCATAACAGGAAGTCAATAGATAATGACTAAGACATTTTAACAGCAAAAAAAAGAGATGACACTACACGTATGATATTAGTAATAATAAAATAAGTATAAGGACCAAGTAAAAGTTAAAAATGATATTCTTTGGGCTACAGAGTGTAAGAAGTGATATAAAAGATTGTCTTTCATAGAAACTTTGTAATGTTACTTGAGTTTTCAAAATATGTACATATATAAGTGAATTTTAATACTTTCCCTGTTTAAATAGTCAGTGACACACTACTATAAGAGTAGCAATAGTACACATTTACTAGCTATTGTAGAATTTGAGGTATTAATAATATTTGTTTAATTATAAAGTTTAAAAAAACATGTTTTATGACCTATTAGACTACCAGGGCTCTCTTAAGTTGTTCAGGAGGTCTTTTAAAATAAGCTAATAAAAGCTGGAAGAAAATTATTTTTGAACTGCTTAAGTAAATAAAATAAACTACTTATGAAGCAGCTCTTTTTATAAGAAAAAGGCATAAAGTTTATATTATACATTAACTGCAATAAAACAGCAAACATAGCAAACTATGTAATACATATGCATATTTTCAGGAGGATTAGAGAGAGAAAAGTTTGTATAACACTTCAAATATGGATCTAGCTGAAGATAATTGGCTAGCTGAGTTAATTTAATGAGTTTGCAATTTAAAAATGTAGTAATAGTGTTCAGAAAAAAATAATATTTAAATACATGTGTCTGGGGCAAGGTAAAAATCTTCAGATTAATAATACAGTATCTCAATTGGCTATGAAAAGATAAAGCCAAAGGTGTGCATTAATAATATATTTGAAATATATTTTATTGTTAAATTTATTTGGGTGACATTAGTAATTAAAAAATGACATAGGTTCCATGTGTACAATTCTACAATACATCATCTACATGTTGTACTGTGAGTTCACTACACACAGTCAGTTCTTTTTCTGTCACCAAGTATTTGTGTCACTGTCCTATCTCCCTAATCCCCTTCCTTCATGTTATGTTAATTTGATTCATTTCCAGTCTTCCAGTTATTGGTGTGTGGTAATTAACTCAAAACACACATTTAAAAAAAAAGATAGAATAGATTTAAAGTTTTTTACATGTGCTTAACTAGAACCTAACAATATGTCCTAAAAAAGGAATTATTCTGAATTATTTTATGCCCTGTTCTTTCTTTCCTTTTTTGTTATGTAAGAATTGGTATAGAAATGTAACATAATATAGTGAGAGCTAGGGTCTCACTGTTTTCTTAAAAAAAAAGAAATTTGGGTGATTAAAAATAATCCAAATTCTACAGGGTAACCCAAAAGGTGGTACACCATTGAATCAATTAAATTCATCACAACAAATCAGAATTTGTGTCGTAACGTATTAAATGAACTCTCTGCTGTAAACCCACATTTGGGCCACCCTGTAGATGACTCACTTATATGATTTTCCACTTCTTAGTTTCACTCTTATACACTCATCTACAGGGTGGCCCAAATGTAGGTTTACAGCACAGTGTTTACTTAACACATTATGGAATATAACAACAAAGAAAAAAGAAATGAACAAACAAACAAATAACCCATGGACATAATCAATAGTTTAATGTAATTTGGGGACAAGGGGAATAGGAAGGGGAGAAAGGGGAGGGTTTGGGACAGGAGGGAGGGCATGCTAGATATAGGGTGATGAAAAGAGAAGTCACGATAGATGATGAAACTTTTGTACAATAAGTTGACAACGCATTGTGGAATGGTATGCCTGAAACCTATGTAATTCTTGCTAACAGATGTAACCCCAAAATGTCTATCAATAAAAATGAATTTGTGGTACAAGTACACAATGGAATATTACTCAGCTGTAAGAAAAGATGAAATATTGCCATTTGAGACAAAATGGATGGACCTGGAGATCATCATGCTAAGTGAAATAAGCCAGAAAAGAACTCCATGATTTCACTCATATGCGGAATATAAAATTGAAAGCAAAGAAAAAAAGAAATGAACAAACAAATAACCTATGGACACAATCAATATTTAATGTTTATTTGGGGACGAGTGGGTTAGGGAGGGGAGAAAGGGGAGGGGGTGGGAGAGAAGTGGGAGAAGCTAAATATAAGTTGATGGAAAGAGAAGTCACATTAGGTGGTGAACTTATTATACATCAAGTTGACAATGCACTGTAGAATTGTATGCCTGAAACCTATGTAATCCTTGCTAACAGATGTCACCCCAATAAGTCTAACAATAAAAATGAATTAAAAAAAAGAAAAAAATGTTTATGAAAAGTTAAATATATCAAAATTTCACTTTTATTTGAATGTAGTTTATGGCTTTTGCTCTTCTGACTACAGCTTTATCCTATACTTCTTTGTTGAATTAATTACTACTCAGTTTCAATTGCTCTGTTTAGGTGTTGATTCTTCAGGGAAAACTTACTTAAGCCCTCATAGTAATTTAAGTCTTCTCTTTTATACTTTCCTTGTACCTAATACTTTTCTTTCATAATACCATAATTATAAAGATTTAGTATCTGATTTTTTCCACTAACTGAAAATTTCATGCCTAGCATAATGTTTAGCATAGAGCATATGTTCAACAAGTTAAAGAGAATGGAGGAGTCATTATTTTTCTAAGTTTTTAAAAATCTCTTTAAAAATTAGATTGTTATAACAGCTAAGATACATAGAGCAGGTATTTTCTTCAATGTAGATGTTTATAAGCCCAAAAAGGTTGGACAACTGCCCTCATAACAAAGTGAGTTAGTGGCCAAACTGGGACTAAGAACATTTTTTTAACTGTTGTCTGTTGCTCTTTCTACTTGTAGGCATTAGGAAACTGTTACTAAATGGTATTAAGAGTTCCCAATAAAGCTCTGTGTTGACTACTACAAAAAATTGTCTGTTTAAGCTTTTGGGTAGAAATACATGCACTGTAATCATACATGGTTGACTTTTGAGGACCAGTATAAGAGCTAAAGTGGAGGCCAGATGCAGGGGACTAACTTCGATAAATACTTGGAGGTTTGCGTGAGTGGGAGTTGTGTTTAGGGCTTAAACTGGTGTGAGAGCTGGAGGGGGTATTTGGGTCTTCTCTGTCTTCTGAGGAAAAGCCTTAACAAAGCCAGGCTTGTTCAAACCACCTTAGGGAAATGTGTGTAATGCCCAGAAAGTTGAGACCCAACATAGTATGTCAGAGAGTTGTTGGACCGAGACACTGCCAGGATCAAAGAGCCTGCAGAGGAAAATTCAATAAAGCCCAAGGCAATCAATTAACCTTTGACTGCCAGCTTTCCTTGAGCATTTGAGAAAAAATGATGAGGAAGCAATTGATATGTGTCTGTTTATAGATGAGAGTGTGTAATTAATATTCCCTTTCTACTTAACACTTGCATTAGCTTTTCATTTAATGATTACTTTACGTGAAGGACTTTTCTACCATGTACATTGGAGATAGAACTTTATGATTTCTATTGAGTAGAGGTGCTGAAACTAGGAAAATTATACAACCACACCTAAAAAATATTTGGCCTTGCCTTGAACACATCAGACTTCACTAATACCTCTAGTGAAATATTGATTTTGTTTATAGCCAATACATTTTTTAAAGAGTAGCTCAATTTAAAATGTATTGCTTATTTAAGTTCTTTCGAAAGTCTAGATAAAAGCAAATGCTATTTGTACTAAAGTGTATGTATGAATATGCATGCATGTTTCTCCAAAGGAAATGATCTCTCTCCACTCTTCTATATAGTCTAAGTTCTATCACTATGTCAAGTTAGAATAACTATTACATAATGTGGATTGATTGGATTAGATTGATTTTCATAAAAATATCTTTGTAAAATTATGCTAAGAGTATGTTCTCATTTTAAATTTTTAAATTGAAGGCTGATTTTAGAAGTAGTTATTTTCCCCATAGCTTAGGTAAGTCATTAAAGACATTGTTCTTTTTGTTGTCAATTTTTTTTTATTGGGGTGACATCTGTTAGCAAGGATTACATAGGTTTGAGGCATACAATTCTACAGTGCCTTGTCAACTAGATGCATAATCAGTTCACCACCTAATGTGACTTCTCTTTCCATCACCTTATATTAGCTTCTCCCCATCCTCTCCCACCCTCTCCCATTTCTTCCCTCCCTAACACACTCATCCCCAAATAAACATTAAACTATTGATTGTGTCCATGGGTTATTTGTTTGTTCATTTCTTTTTTTCTTTGCTTTCAGTTTTATATTCCGCATATGAGTGAAGTCATACATTTCTCTCTTTATTATGTCTGGCTTATTTCACTAAGCATGATGATCTCCAGGTCCATCCATTTTGCTGCAAATGGCAATATTTCATCTTTTCTTATAGCTGAGTAATATTCCATTGTGTATATGTACCACAGCTTCTTTATCCAGTCGTCTGTCGCAGGGCACTTTGGTTGTTTCCATGTTTTGGCCACTGTGAACAGTACTGCAATGAACATTGGGGTACATAAGTCTTTGCAGACAAAGGTTTTCAAGTTCTTTGGGTAGATCTCCAGAAGGGGGATTGCTGTGTCAAATGGGAGCTCCATTCCCAATTTTCTGAGGAACCTCCACACTGCCTTCCACAGTGGTTGTACCAGTTTGCACTCCCAACAGCAGTGTACCAGAGTTCCTTTTTCTCCACATCCTCTCCAGCACTTGTTATTCCTTGTCTTGTTGATAATAGCCATTCTCACAGTTGTGAGGTGGTATCTCATTGTGGTTTTGATTTGCATTTCCCTGAAAGCTAATGAGGATGAGCATTTTTTCATATGTCTGCTGGCCATTTGTATTTCTTCGTGGGAGAAGTGTCCCTTTAGTTCTTCTGCCCACTTTTCAATTGGGTTGTTTGTTTTTTTTGTTGTTAAGTCTTATTAGCTCTTTACATATTTTAGATATTAGACCCTTATCTGTTGCATTATTGGCAAACATATTCTCCCATTCAGTTGGTTGTCTCTTTGCTTTTTTGATGGTTTCTTTTCCTGTGCAGAAGCTTTTTAGTTTGATATAGTCCCATTCATTTATTTTTGCTTTTACTTCCCTTGCCTTTGAGGACAGGTTCATGAAGTCTTCCTTGAGTCCTAGGTCTACGAGTTTAGCACCAATGTCTTCTATACAGTTTATTATTGCAGGTCTTATATGAAGGTCTTATTCCATTTTGTGTTATTTTTTGTATATGGAGAGAGTTCACAGCTCAAGTTCATTCTTTTGCATATGTTTTTCCATGCACCACCTACTAAAGAGGCTGTCTTTTCCGCATTGTATGTTTTTTGCTCCTTTATCGAAAATTATTTGTCCATATATTTGTGGGTTTATTTCTGAGTTTTCAGTTCACCAACGAGTTCTACCAAGCATTCAAAGAAGAATTAATGCCTATCCTCCTCAGACTCTTCCAAAAAATTGAAGAGGAAGCAATACTTCCTAACTCATTCTATGAGGCCAACATTACTCTAATACCAAAGCCTGGCAAAGACAACACAAAAAAAGAAAACTATAGACCTATATCACTGATGAACACAGATGCAAAAATCCTGAACAAAATATTAGCAAGCAGAATACAACAATGTATCAAAAAGATCATACATCATGATCAAGTGGGATTCATCCCAGGAGCACAAGGATGGTTCAACATACGAAAATCAACCAATGTGACACAACATATAAACAAAATAAAAGATAAAGACCATATGGTCATTTCAATTGATGCAGAAAAAGCTTTCGACAAGGTACAACATCCATTTAAGATCAAAACACTAAATAAAATAGGTATAGAAGGAAAGTATCTCAACATAATAAGGGCCATATATGAGAGACCCTTGGCTAACATCATACTGAATGGGGAAAAGCTGAAACCTATTCCCCTAAAATCAGGAACAAGACCGGGATGTCATCACTGTTATTTAATATAGTACTGGAAGTTCTAGCCACAGCAATCAGGCAAGAGAAAGGAATCAAAGGTATCCAAATTGGGAAAGAAGAGGTCAAATTGTCACTATTTGCGGATGACATGATTCTTTATATAAAAACTCCAAAGATTCCACCAGGAAACTATTAGAAACAATAAATGAATATAGTAAAGTCGCAGGATACAAAATCAATGTACAAAAATCAACAGCATTCCTCTATACAAACAACGAATCCACAGCAAAAGAAATGAGGGAGTCAATTCCCTTTGCTATCACAACAAAAAGAATGAAATACCTGGGAATTAACTTAACGAAGAAGAACATGACAGACTTATACACTGAAAAGTATAAGACACTTTTGAAAGAAATTGAAAGAGACTTTAAGAGGTGGAAAAATATCCCCTGTTCATGGATAGGAAGACTTAATATTGTTAAAATGGCCATTCTGCCCAAAGCAATCTACAGATTTAATGCAATACCCATCAAAATCCCACAATCATACTTTCATGAAATAGATAAAAGAATTATTAGATTTATATGGAACCATAAAAGACCTCGAGCTGCCAAAGCAATACTACATAAAAAGAATAAGGCTGGTGGCATTACACTTCCTGACTTCTATTTATATTACAAAGCATCAATAGTCAAAAAAGCTTGGTACTCACAGAAGAACAGAAATATAGACCAATGTTGTCAATTTTTTAAATGAAAAGATAGTCTATTATTTAACTGATCTTCATTAACTATTATATGTCTTCATTAACTGATCAGTATGAAATTTCAGGGGAAAAATAAATGTTACAACTTTCTTTTACTTCACAAAGTTTTTCCTTCTTACTTTTGTTGCTAGGAAATTCAGTGCTGTTTAAAGTTTTATTGCAGCCACTATTCCTAACTAGTGTTTCTCGTAAAGTTGTCAGCCCTTCTCTCTACTACATGGCTGTGAAGAATGGCTGAGCTTTGGTCATTCACTGAGCCCCAGGTTGAGGCAAAGCCCTGCCTATGGGAATCTTTTTTTTTCCAAGAGCAGGGACAAGTCATGGCAACTGCTCTTATCAGATAGCAAGCTATGACTATGATACCAGGCACCTGGGATAAAAGAGCCTTGACATTTGCAGAGTGAAGAGAATATTCTTGAGAAGACACTTTAAACTTACTTCCCATGCTGGGCTTCTTGAAACTCTACATAACCCTCTGTCTATATAAGAAACATGCTGATCCAGTTCTGGGTCATTATCTCTCCATCAGAGGACAGTGTCCCACCTTGCTTCAGCTTTAACTCTTATTATGTGTCTGTGTCTTTCTCAATCTCCATCACCCCCTCTTAAGTTTTATGATTTGCCATTGGTGCCTAACGTGGGACCTTAGAACAGGGGAACTCTACAAACTCAAGATAAACAGACACTCCAGAAGCTTATGCACATCAAGGTAACATAATATTTGGAAGTACAAAGAAGATTCAATTAGCTAGATATAAAACATGGAAAATGCAGCATCCCAAAAGAGGACTTCATATGTTCAAATGCTTAAGGCTATGCTTAATTCTAAAGGTTGCCAGATAAAAGGGGCACAGCTTGAAAAATTTTTAGCTTTTGTCCAAGATAGTTGTCCTTGGTTCCCTGAGGAGGGAACTATAACTTTAGAAAGGCAGGGAAGTGTAGGAAAACAGTTAAGAGGTCGATATATTGCCAAAGGCCCTGATAAAGTACTATTTCATCCCCTACTTTGTGATTCTTAATTCAAGAATTTTTAGACCCAGAAAAAGAGATAAAAAGGTTGCCACCTTGCAGCATGGCTGAGGATTTTAGACAAACAGTGGAACCGTATGAGGGATTAATCCCTTCACCTCCTTCAGCTCCACCAACCCCCTCTGCCAGTGCCATTCTGCCTGCTGAGCCCATTCTTTCTGATTATGGGCAAGAGATAGAACATGAGTCAGATAAAATTTGAGAAAAACATGGAGATGAGGACTCGATGATACCTTATCTGAGGGTATTGCTAATTTAGCTTTAGTGGCCTCTTCTTCCACATGGGCTACTGAAGCTCAACCAAAAAAAAAAAATTCTCATCCTTCAGTGCTATCTTCATTACAACAATGTTTACATCAGGCTAGGAATGCTGGTGAAGATATTACCAGCTTTCATGTGTATCCAGTGATTGAGCACCCCAATCCTCAAAATCCAGGGAACATGTTGCATATCCATGAAACTCTTTCTTTTAAGACTTTAAAGGAGCTTAGGTGACCTGTTCAATGTATGGCCCTACATCTCTTTTTGTTATTAGCTTGCTTGAAACTATATCAACTGATGCTTTAGCACTTCATGATTGGCAAATCTTATCAAAGTCTTGCTTATGCCCAGGAAAATACTTTGAAAATCAGACTGTTTTAAATGTAGTGCTGCACAGGCTGAATAAAATCAAGCTCATAGGGTGCAGATTATGCAGGATATGCTGTTGGGGACAGGTAAAAAAGCTGACAACTGAAACAAAACAAATGAGTGAAACACAGGGTGCTGTTCAGACCTCTTCTACCATCTTTGTGACCATGTTGGCTGTCTTGGCTTGTCAGGTAAGTATGATTTCTGGAGAGTCCTACCCGACTTCTTTTCCAGACCCACCGGTTGTCAACCCTGATTCTTGGGAGGGAGGCTCAGTGCCAGTATTTACATATCCTACTAAAAGGATGAGAAGTAAGGCTGACAGTCATATCAGCCCCACTCAAGGACGTGGAGATCATCATGCTTAGTGAAATAAGCCAGACAGAAAAAAACAAAGAACTGTATGACTTCACTCATATGCAGAATATAAAAGTGAAAGCAAAGAAAAACGAAATGAAGAAACAACCCATGGACACAATCAATAGTTTAATGTTTGTTTGGGGACGGGTGGGATGGGGAGGGGAGAAGGGGGAGGGGTGGGGTGAAGCTGAATATAGGGTGATGGAATGAGAGGTCACATTGTGTGGTGAACTTATTATACATCAAGTTGACAATGCACTGTAGAACTGTATGCCTGAAACCTATGTAATCCTTGCTAACAGATGTCACCCCAATAATTCTAATGATAAAAATGAATTAAAAAATAAATTACTCATATATAGTTTACAGCTCTGCACTACCTATTTGTTTGTCTAACATTCCCAAAGTAGGCTGTCTACAAGTGAGTCAAAAAAACGTAACATACTTCAGGGACACTGAAATTGCTAATGTTTTGGGCCCCTGGGACCTGAGAAAATATATACAGACTATTACCACAATGGGGCTTTCTAGTATTTTTCCATGGACTCCTCATCATCATCCCTATTCCCCTATTTTACTAACTCTAAATCTACAGGAAAAGGGGCTGTTTTATCATGGCCAATTGCACTAATATTTTCCCCATTATAACATCTCAGGTATTAACTTAGCCATTTATGACTGCTCTCATAGGGTAGACAAGTCCCATCCTAGTCATGAGTCCATGTCAGCCAAAGGTTTTGTAAGGAACATACTGACCACTGAATCAGGTCACATACAAAAAGACTTATGGCGGCTAGCTGAGGGTTTAGATTTTGTAAACCTCACCATTACTACCTTGCCTGTTTTGGCTTCAAGCAGCAGTACCAGCCGCTGTTATGAACTGTGAGCTTGTGTTGAGCCCCCTTTTATTCTTTTTATGGGAGATATTAATATTACTATCTTAAGATGTCATTATTTTGTACAATATTCCAAATGTAATCTTACTAATTGCATCACTAGGAGTAATTCAAGTCAAGATATTTTGGTGTTATACCAGATTTCATTCCTTATGCTTCTTAAAATCACTTCCAGAAAATAGTATCAAGATGCAGGGCTTCAAGTCCTGAAAGAATTGCACAACCCTCTCACCAGATCTCATAGAGATTTAGAGCTTATCATCTTTGGCGATTGCCATAGTCACTATCATTGCATCTGCAGTAATCTCGGTGCCTGCCCTAACTCAAAGCATTCAAATTGCTCAATATGTTAATCAATTGGCCCAAAATACATCTTTGTCACTATGAGATCAAAAAGACATAAATGCAAGATTAAAGGTCAAAGTGAATATTTTGGAAGCAAATATGATTGGTATTGAAAACCAGCTGCAAATTATAAAATTCAGACAACAGCTACAATGTCATGAAGATTTCAATTGGATCTGTGTGACCCCTGTTCCCTATAATAGTATCCATTGTGACTGGAAAAAGGTAAAAATGCATTCAATGGCAGTCTGGAATGATAATAATATAAGCGTAAATTTACTACAGCTTCATCATTATATCCCAGCCATACAAAGTAGTAGAGATGCAACATTAAACTCTTAAGAATTAGCCAAAGATTTCCGCAATGATTTAATGTAGGGAGCGTAAGAGCCAGAAGTCAGGCCCTTTGAGCAAATAGGTTTTATCAAGGCTACCTGTGTGATTGGAATCCACAATTCAAGGGTTTTGCAAGGGAGCCCAGAGCTGGGTGCACAAGGACAATACTCAGAATGTAGTTCCTGGCTTGGGGAGAAAAGATTAATATGACATTGTGAGCAAAAACTGCTTGGCTTCTGTGCATAACCCCAGATATGATTCATGGCTCACATGCTTAAGAAAAAAATAGTAGATAGGTTGTGCTTCAAGGTTCATTGACAAGATGTTGATTTACTGTAGCCATCCAGAACTGTAAAGAGCTGGGAGGAAAACACAATATATATCTCTTTGATGAGATATACTTTCCAGCTTTTACACCTTTGATCTGCCTTGCCTTTTATCTTCTTTTCTCTTACCCTATAATATAAACATGCTGCTGCCAGACGGGTGTCAGTGTCTCCATCAGAGCTCAGAGAACCATCTGGTCCCAGCTTATTTATCTAAGTCTGTGTATGTGTGTTTATTTCTTCATTCGCCATTGCCTCCTCTCTGGTTCCCCTGTTCACCTGCGCAGGTCGGGGCAATTGAAAAGGGTTAAATCTTTTTAATTTTTTAACACAGATGGCATGGTTCCTTGCTGAAATTATTTCATAACTACTAATCTTGTTTTGCATTTTTTCACTTAGCTGCCAAATCATCCAATATCAGTTACCACAAACCCACATAATGGTTCACCATCTGCTTTTAAAAAATAATAATAAAAAAAAAGAGTGAGATGTGGAAAGCAACTGAACCTTGATCATCAGCTGACCCCCAGGTGGAGGCAAAGCCTGGCCTGTGGGAATCCTTTCCTGCCAAGGACGAAGATGAGCCCAGGGGGCAGCAAAGCCCTGTCTATGGGAATCCTTTCTTTCCAAGGGCAAGGACAATGCATAGCAAATGATCTTACCAGATAGCAATTGCTGTGAAATCAGCAATCTATGAATATGACATCAGGCACCTGGGATAAAATACCCTAGACATTTTCAGAGTGAACACAATGTTTTCAAGGAGGTACTTGAAGCTTACTTGCCATGCAGGAATTCTTGACACTGCATAACCCTCTGCCTATATAATAAACATGCAGAGCCAGTTCTGGGTCATTTTCTCTCCATCAGAGGATGGTGTCCCACCTGGCCCCTGCTTTAACTCTTACTATGTGTCTGTGTCTTTCTCAATCTCCAGTCCCTTCTCCTTGGGTTTTATGACTGGCCATGCTGGTGGTGGCACATGGCTCTTAATAATTATCTTTGTATGCATGTGTTTTAGAGTAAAGAATCTTAAAAATTTAGTATCAGTGGAGTATAATATAATAAAAATTAATTTATCTGAAGATACATTTGCTTAGATACTGATTATGCAAATCTATCAATAGAAAGCATGCTCCAAAGGAGCTTATTTGGTCATTGAGACTCATATGAATAAATAACATACAATTTGATAAGTTTGTAAAGATAGACATATGAAGCACCTAGGAAGGGTTGTTAAGTCTAGCTTTGGGAGTTAAGTGTACTGCTTAAGAGACACTTTGAGGAGGATTTTTTAGAAGTTATTCAGATCTAGTGAAAAAAAAATAAGAAAACTGCATTCAGGTAGAAGAAACTATATGTGTAAAGATACGAAGGCAAGAGAAAATGTGGTATGTATTTGATAGAAAAGGAAAATGTTTACATATGGCTGGGACTTCTTTGGGTAATACGGTAGGGTAGAGGGAAGCAAGTGGCCAGAGAGAAAAATGGGCTTAATTATGAAGAACATTTTCTGAAGTTTGGATTCATTCTGAAATTGACATAAAGTCATAGAATAGTTTTAATGAGAGGAATGATAGGATCTATTTTGTATTTTAGAAAGATGATCTTCATAGTAGGTTGGAGAATATTAACACTGAATCAGGAAGACCAGGTATCCATTTCTGCTATAGCAGTCACATTCGATAAGAGATCTGCAGATTTTGTGACTTAGTAGGAGAGGCAAAGTCAAATGAGGAGATAGATGAGTCCACGATGACTCCCAGGCTTCTGGTTGCTTAGGTGCATTAGTGGCATTCATTAATGGAAATAGAGGATACAAAAGCACAGAGAGATCGTGACTTCACTCTCTAAAAGTGCAGAAGTTATAATGTGTCTGGGATATTTATGTTCCAGTGACTTTGGTAAGCAGTTTGGATATATGGGGCTTTGGAGACAGGAAACAGGTTTTAGCTGCTAATAAACGTTTGGCTATGTGAAACTTACATGTTCCTTTGAAAATTATGGTACAAGCCATTTTACATTTCTTCATGTCATTATTATAAACATGTAAATTCCAATCATTCTGTCTAAAGTAAAATGTAAGTTGAACTTGCCATAACTTGTATATTCTACACACACAGTCAGTTCTAATCTCACATATCAGTGTACACGGTGGTGATAGTGAACTGGTAGAGAGTCAGAGAGTGGCTCTGGAAGAATTCATGAAATTTCAGTTTAATACTGTAATCACACAAGATGGATACAGTAACATTAATGGTACAATAATGTGGATTCGACAGATTACACACTTTGGAATGCATTCTAAATTTGGCAATAGGCCAGTTCTTATTGGTAAATGATGAAAGCTACATGTGTGTGTGTTAAACAAGTAAACAAATACATGCTTGTTTTCCTTGCCCTTTTAGCAGAGCTGCAAATTGTTCAGTCTCAATGAGTCAATGGTGTCAGTCTCATCTTCCTCTAACCCTTTCCCACTCAAAAATATAATTTCAGGTGTGGTAGTCTTTCACTCATAAAAAACTGAGTTTAATAACAGTAAACCACCAGACAATAATCAAAAGATCCCCTATTTAATGAGAAGAAATTTAAAAAGGGGAAGCAGATTATTCTTGATAGTAAAAGATTATTGAACTATTTACCATTACAAAGAAATTCTATATCAAAGTGTATATACATGTATATATGTATGTGTGTGTGTATATATATATATGTGTGTGTGTACTTATTATATATGTATATGTATATAAAATCTGTGTGCATTTTTTACAAACCCACACACACACATATTCTAGGATTCATTCTGAGTGTTGAAATAAATTATAAAACTATTAGTTGTAGGGGATATAACATCTAAAATAATAATTGACTTGCTTGTCATGACAGTGAAAAAGTATTTCCCGGGAAATATAACAAATAATTATGTGATACCAAAATGTGTGGCTTCTTCACCAAATGCAGGGATAGTGCCCTATGGTATATAAATATACTATAATAATCCAAATCAAGGCCTTAAAATATATATTCTAAAAATATTCAAGGAGGAAAAACTACATATATTCAAGTAAAGAATGACCAGTGAAGAAAAATGGAAACATGTTATGAAACTTATCATTCATTAGACTTTGTTCAGTAAAAATATAGTCATGTAAATGCAATGTCTTATTATAGAAATAAAAAAATATTAAACTTAATAAGTGTAATTGAGTTACTTTGTGTTAGAATATGAAGTACCTCGAGTAATAAAATCATAATGAATGGCGGTTTCTAGCCCCAAGACAACAGGTTTTTAACAAAAGCTAGCTGTGAATTCAGAACTGTGCTAGGTAACTTGAGATTTCAAAAAGAATTATGAAGCATAATCTCTGCTCAAGAGATGTTCATTATTTTACTGAGGAGGTAAGACATTCTGAGAAAACAAAGTAGAGATCTATATAGCATGCTCTGTCAAGGATGGCTGCTATGCTCTTCATGTCTTGACCAGTGCCATTTGTATTACAATCTATGT